>JAWPHD010009859.1:0-99578 GCA_037043455.1 Cyrtodaria siliqua | reverse complement strand
TGATGTTATGATGTTTTTCATTTTCTATCGGCTTGTGAGGTTTTGAATAATTTGTAAAGAATATCGTACACACTATTTCCTTCTTTGCAACTTTTTTGACAAAGTAAGAAAACAGAAATATCCGCACAGGACACTTGCTTTATCTTGATATTTGACATGGTATTGTATATTTTATATTAAGGTATTGTAAAGTTAAAACTTCTTTTGGTGGGCTCAGACCAAACGGATCGAAGTAATAATATATCATAGTAACAAGTCCAATGTGTACCAGGTCCAACTATGATCATCAAGATTAATAATACCACATTCTTGTTTATTTTGTTTTGCTGGTAATTTGTTTTTTGCTGGTACACCCCGCTGAAGTTCTGTATATACCTAGCTGCTTAACCCCATTTTATTTATATCTAAGTTAGATACTAGGTTCATTTTTTAAAATTTAATTTTTTTTATGAATGGGATACTTCTTGTACGGTCTAATTTGTGAGTCTAATTGCAAACCTTGTCCTCTTCTAATATACTTGCAAACCTTTATCCAGTTAAGCCACTAATAAGAGATCGCGATCAACGGAATTCCTAATGATGCAAGCATTCCAAGAAATCCTCCGTCCTGCTGTTGTTTTTTTAGTTAGTTTAACAGGCA
The DNA here is from genome assembly GCA_037043455.1 of Cyrtodaria siliqua. Taxonomy (NCBI): domain Eukaryota; kingdom Metazoa; phylum Mollusca; class Bivalvia; order Adapedonta; family Hiatellidae; genus Cyrtodaria; species Cyrtodaria siliqua. The sequence goes on along the minus strand of JAWPHD010009859.1, from coordinate 98,938 downwards.
CAGCGGCCTTTTGACTTTGCTATCTTGTTGCTTTGCGCAGCTGTTAATTTCTTTGATTTTAAAAGTGTTTGTTTTTTATCACTAGGAACAGTTTGCCGTTTACATCTTGCTGTTTGTTATTACTGGGAACAGTTACCGTTTTTATTACTAGAAGCACATGCCAGTACGTCTTGCAGTTGTTTTTTTTTGTTAGTTTAATAGTGCTCAGCAACCTTCTTTGACTTTGCTATTTTGCTTTTTTTGGTGCAGCTGTTAAGTTATTTTGATTTTAAAAGTGTTTGCTCTTTTTATCAGCAGGAACAGTTACCCATTCTTAATTTCCAAATATATTTTACCAATTTCCAGTACTTGCCAGACCACTAAGTGTCCCTGTTGCCAAAGGCCCTAATATCTTTAGAGCAAATCTAGCAACTGTTGGTAAAAATTGTTTTTAGTTAACAAACCAGCTAATGCGCCTAAAAAGCCTCCATTTTTTAGACTGAGACCTCATTTGTGATTTTGATATACTTATTATATCTAATCCCCGTCCGCTAGATTTAGCTTTTGTTAATATTGTTTAAGTCTGAGTAGATGTTAGCAGCAAAGGAAAATTCCCAGTTAGTTGGTTATTTTTTAACCTGAGTGTTAATTCACTTTTGTTTTTCATATGCTTTTGCCAGACTTTGTTTCTGACCATCTGTTAAATTTACTGAATAATTTTACGTAAGTCATATATATTATTATAAGTTAGATTAAACAATAAACTAGTTCATTTTCCAACAGTATCAATAACAACATCTTCCTCATAAAGAACAAGAGCATAAGCTTTATAAGGAGCTCCTTGAGCTATATTTAATTTTATATCTCAAATTGAGTTGTTTTTGGATCAACACTGACCTCAATTTGCACTTGTAACTTAAATCGAAAATATATTCATTCCGAAGAGATTTTTAAAATTACTCGTATTGAGTAAAAGTTCCAGTGTTTTTTTATCATTTTGTTTGTAAGAAATAATTAATAACATCTCTGAACTATTCTTATAATATTTTCATAACTGTATTCAGTTTCTGGATAATAAACTCCATTTTCCAACTTCCAATCTGGCTGTTTGCAAATAAGAAGCAGCATCACCAGCATTTAGAGACGAAAAGTATCCAAAAGGTGAGGATTTCGTCTCTTGGTGTGAATCTCTTGGTCTGACCTGTTTGTAAAATACACAAACACATGTTTGGGATTTTTTAACACCAGCTGTTATTCTAAATACGGATTCAGTTAGTAGAGAACTTCCGCTTTTCTTGTATCATTTCACGAAGATAAGTCCATCTTGTTGATGTCATATGATTTGTCATTACATAACTTAAACCATCCGAGTTAAAATATCATTCTAGGTATCCACAAAACTAGTTTATTATTAACTACCCGGCCATCTATCACCACTTGATTTTGAAAAATGAACGCATTATCATTTGTCAGTTGCAAGCTAATTTGAATTTGACCAGGAGGAAGCATGTTTGTTTCCAAACCTCCAAAGAAGGAATATTTGTTTAATGGAATTATAGAGTCAACTTTTTGATTAGGTTATGATTTAAAGCATGACGAATCGCAAAATCCTGAATTTATAACCAGCTCTGATCAATCTCGAGATTCTGCAGCAGTCGTTATTATCTAAATAAAAGTATTCGTTTGTTCTCTGTTGTCTTTACATAATCGTCAGAAATTTCAAGCAAGCTTTTGATATTAACAAATCTGTGAAGAATTATTTCCATCATAAAACTATTTTTCCATTTTGCTTTACTTGCATTTTGATCAATCAATGAAGCTGCATCGTTAATTAAAGCAATTTCTGTCAGCGTCTACAAAAGCGACTCCATCGGCAACTTTGTTTACTCGAAAAACTGATGTCAAAATATGCATTATACCAATTCAAAAGTAAGAACTTCTGTCATTTAATGTAAATTTGGTAGCCACTTTTCATTTGTCTGGTATTATTTCCTGGTTGTGTTATGGGGGTATCTAAATGAATAGGTACATGTTCATATCTAGTATTATATTGATTACTTCGAAACATCATCTATATATCTACTAGTAATTAGATTATTTTCTTTTATTAATCGATTAATTCTCACATGAATTCCCCCTTCCGGTTAGTAATCTGTAAATTTTTTGTACTTTACATCTTCTTCGATTATATTATCAGCCGCAACTTTAAGCTGCATCTTTTGTGGCAGCTTTTTGTAAGTTCTTTTACAATTATACTCACCTTTTGGTTTAGGTTTAATAACTGAAACTAATTTATCAGCAGTCATTTTTTTCCTACTTCATCTCCAAGTTTTTTAGAACCACTCTCTATAAATTGCTTTTACCAGCAGTTTCTAATGCTTTCTTACCTGCTGTTTTCACAGACTCGCTAAAATATCTTTGATCCAACCTTTGACAAAATGTCAAAATATACCAGAGGCTTTTCCAAAGAGAGACTGACGGATTACAGAATTACAGAGACAGACTTAAAAGTATGGAACATCATGCTCCTGTTTTTTCAGGTAAAAGGATTACAACAAAATAAAAAATTCCTACAAAGTTGACAAAAGATGGTTACTATGGAATGTTACAAAATTGATTTACCTAAGCTTGTTGGCCATCACAAACTTATTGCCAAACAAGGAGAAGCAATTGTGTTAGACTTAAAAGTAGTTGATGATTTTATAGACTCTGATAACAAAGCGTTTATAACAAATGGAAAAACTTATTCAAAAGCTGTCTCAGAATGTTTTTTAAGGAACTAAAGAAATTATCTGATTTGCCAATTCATAAAGGTTCTTCAAAGTTCAAAAAGATTTTAGGAGGCTGTGTTGAAATATTACAATAGCCCCAAAGAGTTGATGGATGATCTAGAGTTGGTATGTGGAAGTATCGAATCAGGAAATAATAGTCCGCAGCTGATAAATAAAGGTATTAGCATAATCGTATGACATTATTAAAAATAGGTAAAATAATCACCCAAAGAAACATGAACAACTATTTTCTAAATATCTTAATTAAATTATTGTCTAACTGTAATTATGCATGAAAATCCAAAGAAGAATTAATTGATCCACTTGACGCGACTTGTAGCTGCATACAGACGCAGTTATAAAATTGTGCGGTATTATAAACACAACATTACAGAATTGCCAGTGGGATAATTGGTTGTACTGCTGTATTGACATTGGTTCCGGCAATTCCTGTTTTTCGTGGCTGCAGTTGGTGCAGTTCCTCCAGTAGTTGCTGTTTTAGTGAGTAAAAACAAGAATAGGCAAAAAAAAAGACTTTGTTAAAAAACACATCATAAGGAGTTTTCAAACAACTGTCTATCATATGTCCAAACAACAAACAAGGGACTAAGAAAATGATGAAGAGGTAATTAGGATTGTCTTTAATAAAATATTAGAGATTCAAAAGAATGATAACTTTACAGAACCTTTGGAAATGTATATAAAAAAGATTCAAGTTAAAACGGCCATAAGCAATTCAGTCGTAATTCGTTTCTGACTTGTTTCCATATCCCTATCCTACTTTTTCTCTGCTTGATTTTGTTTTAATCGGTTTTGTTTCTTTTTCTATTTTTAAATTTTCTAATATTTTCTGAAAAATGTATTCAAAAATTGATTGATCTTTTTCGACCTTCTAACTTATCCAAAATCTTTACAATTTGGTAAAACAAATCTATCAAATCTTTGTTCTATTTTTAGAAGACAAATCAAATGCTACCAAGTAATTATCTAAATGGTACTTCCTGTGGTAAATTAGTTTTCTTTTTGGCTGTAGTTGTAACCTGCGATAAGAATTATAACCATTGTGAAGTGCCACAATTAAGGCAAAACACGCTCCGTTATCAAAAAACTTCACAAGTATCGTTACAATTCACACAAGCGTATGTACACTTGTAACACAGCTTGGCTCTGGTACAATATTTACAAAGCTTCTTTTTATTAGTTGTGTAAAAATAAGACGCAATCTATGCACATCCCAGGAGGATCAATAATATCTAAAACTCTTTCACAATATTTACAGTTCATTATTATTATATTATAATATAGCATTATATATTTAAATATAGGCTTAAAGAAATATTATCTTATGTAATTATATAAATGGAACAAGTAGAAATTGAAATCAACAACTTTAAGAAAGATCAAACGTAACATGCAAAAACTATTGATTTTGAAGATGCGAGTAAATTAGATGCAGAGCTTTTAATTTTTTCAAACTTTCAAGATTTGACAGAAAGAATCATAACAATGGCAAAACAAAACTGTCATGGGAAATAGAAAACAGAGATATAAACAAACTACGTTCTTTGTGCAAAAATCAAATTTCAGAGGCAACCAGTTACCATCCAACGTTATACAAAGATTCTTTTATTGCCCACTATGATATTTTTCTTGACCGGGGAATTAAAATTATTATGTGTGGATAAATAAAACAAATAATATAATCTAACCGGGAAATAAATATTTTACTTCAAAATAATTAATTAATTAATTAATAGGGGCTTAAAGAAATAATCTCATGTAATATTATATAATGAGTATCCGAGAAATTGACACATCCCCGAAACAGTATAGCAAGGTTTTTAAAGTAAATTTGTTAGTAATGACCCGCTCACTCAACTGCAGAAAACACAACCAAGCGTTATAAAATTTCTTAAAACGGAACTAATAAAAACGGGCGGCTTTAAATTAAGTGTTGATGTGAAACATACTTTTAAAAAAACATCAATGGGAGACATAGCAACAGGTCCTGCAACCACATACAAAACAGCTTACTTTAATTCTAAAGCAGCAACAAGGAAAAGGCGCTGGACAAAGCACGTGAGGAAATTATAAATAGAGTTGGAAATTGGATTCAGATGGGAAGTGGTTGGGTAAATGAGACACTAGACGCACACTATACAAATCGAATAAAGTATAAGCCTTTACGAGGTAGCTCTTATTTAGATTTACAAAACGAACTTGCTAATGCTAAAAAAGGATTGATAAATATAAAAAATGAAGATAACGAGTGCTTCAGATGGTGCCATTTAGCTTATAAATTTCCTGCTGACAATAAACCTCAAAGAATAACAAAGTATAAAAAGCATATTGACGATCTTGATTATAAAGGAATAACATTTCCTGTTACAATTCAACAAATCCCAAAAAAAGAAAAACAAAACAACATTTGTTTTAATATATATGGGTATGAAGATAATCAAGCATACCCTTTGTACATATCAAAAAATAAAGTAAAAGAAGAATGCGATATGCTTTTGATTGTTGAAGAAGAAAAAAATCATTACGTGTGGATAAAAGATTTTGACAGACTAATGTTTAGTCAAACAGCACACGAGGGGAAAAAATGGTTTTGTAAAACATGCTTGCAGTGCTTTATATTAGAAAGAGTTTTAGAAAAACATAAGCCCGATTGTCTTTCACTTAATGGTAAGCAAGCAGTAGAGATGCCAAACAAAGATGAAAAAGTTAAGTTTAAAAACTACGACAGGCAGCTTATGGTTCCGTTTGTTATATATGCTGATTTTGAAGCAGTAACTGAAAGTATTTCTTCAGCATCAAACAATCCTAAAAAATCACATATGGAAGCATATCAAAAGCATACTGATTGTGGTTATGGATACAAGGTTGTTTGTTGTTATGATGATCAATATTCAAAACCAGTTGTAACGTATAGAGGACCTGATGCTGTTTACAAGTTTTTAGAGAAAATGATAGAAGAAGAAAAGTGGTGCAAAAAAACTATGAATGCAAACTTTAAAAAAGATCTAGTAATGTCACAGAAAGAAAAAGCCAGATTCCAAAAATCTAAATCATGTCATATTTGCGGTAATGGTTTTGCAACAACACTCAAAAAAGGCGACGCGGGTTATACAGTGGCATACAAAAACTCCATCAGAAAAGTCAGGGATCATTGTCATATAACTGGAAAGTATAGGGGGAGCGCTCATGACATATGTAATATTAATTTCAGGTTGACTAGAAAAATACCTGTTGAGTTTCATAACTTGAGGGGATATGATTCTCACTTTATAATGCAACATATCGGAAAGTTTAAACGAAACATAAATGTTATACCAAATAACATGGAGAAGTATATGGCTTTTATGTTAGGACAAAGTTTGGTGTTTATTGACAGTTTCCAGTTCATGTCCCAATCATTAGATAATCTAGTAAAAAACGTTCCGTCGTTTCATCACATATCTCAAGAATACAGCGGTAAAAAGTTAGACTTGTTAAAAAGAAAAGGTGTTTATCCTTTTGATTATATGAACAGTTTTGAACGCTTCAAGGATACTAAGCTACCCGGCAATGATAGCTTTTATTCTCAATTAAACGATGAACACATTTCAGATGCAGATTACGATCATGCTACAAACATATGGAAAACATTTAAGATTAAAAATATGGGAGAATATTATGATCTGTATCTTAAGACTGATGTGTTGCTGCTTGCAGACGTTTTTGAAAGCTTTAGAAAAATGTGTATTGAGTATTACAAATTAGATCCTTGTCATTACTTCAGTAGTCCTGGTTTATCCTGGGATGCATGCCTTAAGATGACTGGTATCCAACTTGATTTAATAACTGATATTGATCAATATTTATTTGTGGAAAAAGGATTAAGAAGCGTACGGTACGAGTTATATCGCAAACAGATATTCACAGGCAAACAATAAATATATGAAAAACTATGACAAGAAAAAAGAAAGCAAGTAAATAATATATCTCGATGCTAATAACTTGTACGGGTGGGCTATGTGCCAACCGTTACCTACTGGCAACTTCAAGTGGGTTGATAAGTTTGAAAAAGGAAAATCAAATTACATTGTTGAGTGTGATATCGAGTATCCTGAGAAACTGCATGACTCGCATAATGATTATCCTCTTACCCCGGAAAGTTTAAATATCAAAGATGAGTGGTTGTCAGACTATTGCACAAATTTAAAACAAAAGTTTGATCTAGGAAATTGTAGTGTTAATAAACTTGTTACGACGTTGAAAAATAAAAAAAAGTATGTCTTGCATTTTAGAAACTTAGAATTGTATAAAACGCTTGGATTAAAGGTGACAAAAATACATCGAATACTACAGTTTGACGAATCAGAGTGGTTAAAGACATACATAGATTTTAATACTGCTAAGAGGACAGCTGGTAAAAATGCTTTTGAAAAGGATTTCTTCAAACTGATGAACAATTCAGTTTTTGGTAAAACTATGGAAAACTTGAGAAAAAGAATTAATGTTAAAACTCACGACGAGGAGGTCCTTTTAAAATATGCGGCAAGACCTTCATTTATTTCTTGTAAAATGTTTAATGAAAATTTATTTGCTATAAACAGAATAAAAGAACGATTAGTTTTAAATCATCCTATTTATGTTGGTATGTGTATTTTAGACTTGTCAAAATATTTGATGTATGATTTCCATTACAACTACATGTACATTAAAAGCGATTATGATAAAAAAGCTAAGTTATTATTTACTGATACCGATTCCTTGTGTTATGAAATAAAAACAAAAGATGTGTATGCAGACTTTTACAAGGATAAAGAACTTTTTGATAATTGTGATTATGATCCAAAAAGTAAGTTTCATTTTAATGATAATAAAAACGTTATTGGCAAGATGAAAGATGAAACTTGTGGAATACCCATTGTTTAATTTGTTGGGTTGCGAAGTAAATATATTCATATGTGCTAGATAATGAGGTTAGTGCAAAGAAATGTAAGGGCGTTAAAAAGAGTGTTGTTAAAAAACAGATAGCACATGATGATTACAAAAAGATTTTGTTTACGGCAACAGAAGCACTCCATGAGATGAAAGTCATTAGATCACAAAAGCATAACATAAGCAGCTATGCAATAAATTAAAAAAGTTTATCAGCTTATGATGATAAACGGTACATATTAGATAATGGACAAGATACATTAGCATACAATTAAAATACTCCATGGTAAAAAATGATATGCAGAGCGATGATGAAGACTACTGCCCGGTTCCGTCTGACTTTGCTTAACGAGTTGCAAATGTTATGTTATTAAAATGACAACCGGATTGATTAGTAGTATAGATACTGGCGGTTTTTGGGCGAGTTTCCCTGAGCGGGGTTGCTTGAGAAAACTGTTGAAATATGCTGAGGTGTTGATTTAGGCGTGACTTACATTTAGATCTTGGTGGTGTGAATGAGAATTAAGCCTGAGTACCCCCTGGCGTGTTTCATTAGTTTTTCTCGTGCCCCGCGAGGGGCGAAAGTGGCCTGGAACCGCCAGTTTCTATACTACTAGTAGAATGTCCGAAATATACATAGGTCAGTTTGATTGACTCATTAGCCGTCTTGAGAAATGAATTGATTATTTTAAGACATGGGTTTGCAATAAACAATTATAGCCAATCTGTATTAAATCTGAAATCAAATGATATAGAGTACCTCAATGTCAATGTGATTTATATATATCTACAATATAATAATATGTCATTTTTTTCCATTGTCTTAAACAATTTCATTTAATCTAGGTATAGAAGGTCGCAACCACTAAGGGACAAAATAATCACAAGATCCTGAGCAAATACGAGATAGTGAAAAGGTGTCCAGAATGTTCAATAATTAATGTATTCACTGCTGTAGCATGGTCACTGAAATTCCTTTTGTATTAGCATATGTATAACTCGTATAATTGCAAATAAAACTGTCAGAATAAATGGTGTACTCTAACTAACAGTTACTGGAAGTTAGAGTTTGGCAGACTGTGTATGAGACAGCTGAAATGGACATGCCATGCCCATTTCGATGTTTAAATCAACCAACTCGATGACGACAAGTCATACTCTTTCTATTATTTATATTTAAATGTAAATATATGCTATTTAAGTAAACGTTACGGATGGACATTTCAAATGATTGCATTGGTTCTTTAAAATTGAATTAATAAAGCATTACGATTAGGGTTCATGAATGAATATCTACAATTTCAGTTGGTGTTGTTTTATATTAAGGCAATAGATTGAACACTTATTTTACATATATCTCGAATAAGATTACGTGTATTATAAGCTAACTTTACTTTAGCTTGACCGTTCCAAGGCGGTAGCCCTATTGTTAACCCTTCTGTGTTTGTGATGTCGTTTGCATTTATTATTGCTTTTGCCTTCTTGTTTATCTGTTTGCGTGTTTGTTTCTGTGTTTTGTGGTTGACTTTCCTCCTTGAATGCTACTTTCCCTGTCCGATCTTTTCATATTTCTTTGTCAGGAAGTTATTCCAAATGTAAGACAAAATGACAAAATGACAGCTTTTAAATCGATAGTTTGAACCAAGGGGATACTGGAGACGAGCGAGACAAATTGAACACATGATGCCAATGGTCTCGCAATTTCTCGAAACACGCAGACGTACGTATTTGTGTTACCTCAATACTCTTGATAGTAAAAAGGCAAGGACATACCGAATTCTGTATCAAGGGTCTTTGCAATGCAGCAATTGTTCAAAAGTAAAATTGGCCCTTTTCAGTGAAGTAACCAGAAATGAATATAATGATGGAGTGATTACTCTTGATCAATTTTTGGTTGTATGGTGTAACTGGCGGTGGCTTCCGAACCTCCCTTAAAGTACGATTGTGAAATAAATGGATTTATTACTGAAACTCAAACACATATTAAAGACATTCGACAGAACGAATGTCGACGGTATGAAATAAATTGTATTAAACACCTTTACGAGTAAATCATATTAGTTTCCACCATGTATTTGATATGCAGCTCGTTAGCATTTAGTGCTTGTCACAAAATCAGTTGTGCTACATGTTGCACTGTTAATTGTGTTAAACACTGTGCTGTAGAGACAATACTGTACCCATTTTAAGATCTACAATATATAATATGCGCACAATGGAAACATGGACAATTCAGGAATTGCTGCTCTGCGCAGGACAATTTCAGAATAGTCTGTGCTTAAAATAGAAATTGGGACTAATTAGAAATAGTATCGTATACGTATTCGCATGTGTACAGATGGTTTATTGTGTACACTAAAGAGTTATTGTTCATTACAGCAGTAATACATAGTTACCAACACAATACCAGTATACTCGTATGTTATGAAACTCTCCTAAATACGTTTTGTAAGATGTAAAATCACTATTAAATACTATAAAGAAAACACCAAGGAGGCTGTGATCACATTGTTTTTATCAAATGCTATAATAAAAAAGTTCTGACATTTGTAAATATATTATCATTTATGTTAATATGATTTAATATTTAGGAGTGTTTGTTGTGTTAATCATAACTGTTAGTTCATATGAGGATTGGTACTGTTCATTTGAAAATATATTTCAGTATATTGATATTGATATTACTCAGGTGGTGTATATGGCAAAACATCAATTCTTCCGAAATAGACATTAATCCGCATTAGTATATCCTTTTATATTGTAATAACAGTTTCACCGTCTTCAGCTATTATCACAATAATTTATACGGAAACATTTTCTCATAATTTATACAATGGGTAATACACATCGTATATCCACTCTCTAAAATTGAGTGGTATCACGACATGCCTTATTCACCATTATCGTGTCATTCAGAAATGTCGTGATGTTGATATAGTTGCGTCAATATTTCTACAGATAGACACATATATAATACATCATATAATTGAACTGTCTGACACGCTTCGTCAGGTATTGAACTACAGTTTATAGATAAATGGGTACTAACTTTGCACATCTTGTCGCCGTAGATTTGTTCTTGTAGATTTCATGTTGAGTATTTTCTCCGATACTGAGGCAGATGTAATTGAAGCCTTTAATGACACATCTCGGTATTTGGATGACATATTGAACATTGACAATCCTTTCTTTTCTACTATGGTTAATAATATCTATCCTAAGGAACTTCAACTCAACAAAGCTAATTTTTCTCATTATGTCGCTTCTTTTCTTGATTTACATCTCTCTATTGAAAATGGCAAAATAATTAGTAAAATCTACGACGAGAGATGATTTTAATTTTTTTCAACTTAAGTAATTGTGTTGACAGTTCAACAATGTCATTACTGGAGTATATGATACATAAACACGTGTATTTTCATGTATCGTCCAATATCTGGCCCGCGACACATATCAGCCCTCGAGCTAAAGCTCTCAGAGTATTATGGCATCTCAGGCCTGATATGAAAATATATATTTATTATGCTCTATATGTATAATAATTATCCATTTTAATTAGTATTAACGCTAGCTAAGCTCGATTTGTTTAGCACAGTTAAATGATAATTTTCCACCATTGGATTTTAACAAAATTACTCATCGTTACTTTTATTTGCATGTTTAGTATCATTTCTGGATCCAGTGAAAGGTGTTCTGTTCTATGTGTGATTACCTCTAATATATTAGACTATAGTTGTCGTACATCAATGACATACACCCGTACTCTCTGCGATGTATGTACGTACATACAAAGAAAGCGTATTTTATCGAGAGAAAAAAAAGAGAACATAACCCTAACCCTTTTAAAAAAATAGAGACTGAACCCCGTAACTTACACTAAGCATTTAATGGATATGATATATAATCCATCTTTATGATCTTAACTTGCCTTATTAAATGATACACATACTCTCTTTATGTGCGTACATACATAGAAAACGTATTTCATCAAGACAAAAAGAGAAACATATCATCCTAACCCTTTTAAAAAATAGACAATGATCCGTCACTCACAGTAAGTATTTAATAGATAGGATGTAATTCATCTGTCATGATCGTATCTTATCATTATTGTCTGACGCTAACTAGATCTAGCCTGACAATATAGGACTAAATATGAGCTGTGGCATGAGAGTTCTAACATATTCGGATTTTTTTGCTAGACTGTCTGCAAATTTGTGTATTATTAAGGTGAAGATTACACATTATTGGATGTATTTTCTCAAATATATCTGCAGGGCAATATTATACTGAATGCGATACATTTTACATGAACATCTTTGATGTCTAGGATCAGCAAAAGAAATATAAAAAGATCGGACAGGGAAAGTAGCATTCAAGCAGGACAGTCAACCACAAAACACAGAAACAAACACGCAAACAGACAAACAAGAAGGCAAAAGCAATAATAAATGCAAACGACATCACAAACACAAAAGGGTTGACAATAGGGCTACCGCCTTGGAACGGTCAGTGGCAAAGTTGGCCACTGGGGGTTTAAACCGGTTCTAGGGTGCACCAAACCTCACACTTACCCTACTGTCATCCCATTAAAACAGGACAGTGTAAATAAAGAAATCCCCGCCATGATCTAATCTCTAACCAACAAGGCAGCATCAATAGGAAATATAAGTAAAACACAAATATGCTCGTGTAAATATAATACAAAAAAACAATAGCCTAGAAAGCCACAATGAAGGTACTCAATGACTTTGCAGAAGAAGTTCCATCTGCCTGCAGTTTCAAATAAAATATTTTCTTTTTTACACTGAGTTTCTTTATTACTTCGTATCAACTCAATTACGCTAAAACTGTAAGTGATCTGTAACTTTAAATACCTCAAAATGAGTCATTTTTATATTTTGACCATGTTCATTTAATTACAAGGTCAGCAGACAGCAAGGTAAAGTCTTTAAAATATCCTACACAGACATTTGTCAACCTGTATATAGTTGTTAATTATGGCACTGACCTGCTGCTTTACCTAATTCATTTCTTCCAATAAAACCTTAAAAAAAGAAACAAGGTGACCTTTGTTAAAAAAAAACACAAAAAAAACGTCGGTGACCTTCTTTGTTCTGTTAGTAATAATCGGCTTCAACTTAGTAGATAAGGCACTAGTTTTAGAGCTACAGACCTATTCCCCGAGTGACTTCGTTCCCTATCGGGAGCACATCTGAAGGGAAACTTCATCGTTCTTCTCATCTTCCTCTAAGGTTGCTGTCTCAATATATAGAGTTTAATAACCAGTGTTTTTGAGAAACGAGAAATATCTCCCGAGGTAGAGAAATGGCCCCGATATAAGAAGCGGAGCACGAGTTCTTATATCGGGGCCATTTCTCTACCGAGGGAGACATTTTCAGTATCTCAAAAACACTGGTTATTAAACTATATATTACATAATTTAAAATGATATTGTATTACTGTGAATTATCGTTTAATATATCACGGTTTGGAGTTTAATTGTAAATAATAATTTATTGTTAACAATTGAACTCCAAACCGTGATATATTATAGATAATTCACCGTAAACGATGTTCTATTTCTATTCTAATACTACTAAAATGTGAAAATAACGCACACATTTGAAATCTGTCGCATTGCTTTGCTTACTCTCCTAACGTTGCATACGTTACAATGAACAATGCGCAATGCGCAATGCTTATTCTCCTAACGTTGCAAAAATTACAGAGATATATCGTTCAATATAACGAGATATTTTAAACTAGGCTATATAGTGCGGGTGTATTAGAATAATATTTCTAATGATTCACGCCTTTTTACACCAGTTTGCACGAGAACGTCAAGACGACGTTACGTCATCCAAGACGACTATACGTCATACAAACAAAACATGTGGAACCGGAACTCTTCGTTAATTTCCGTACAGGTGGGAAGCAGAGTGGTTTTTAGCTCCACCGTCCACTTATCATAGCAACACATGACAACGGAAAGTAGTACGTCATTTTCCGTCAACGTCAAAAAAAAGTGAAACAGCCGCCATTTTCTTTTTTTTTGAACGCATAATCTGGAAGATTGTAACAAGTTTACATGATTAAAATTTTAGTTCTCCTTAAAGTTTCGTCATCTTCAGCTGTATTGACTTTTAGATGCTTTACTGCGCGAGAAATTTCGAGATTCACCCATTTAAAATTCCGAAGCGAGGGGAAGTAACTCGTAAGAGATGTCATTGTTAAAATGCGTTTAAAAATGGTAACACTTGTGTTCTTTTCTAATGAAATACAAGGAGATACTAAAAATATGTTGTTTAAGCTTAAATAGTACATGGCGTGTACTACATGTTACGAACATCATGGTATTTCTTTATAAAAATTACACGCTAAAACGATTAAATGTTCGACTCGGCACTGTCGGTCAAAAATATAACGAGTGTAAAGTCATTGAACGTCTACAGGTGCGTATTCGGTATTCGGTGAAGGGGCTCACACTAAAGTCTGAAAAGTAGTCTGTAGCCTATATTTAAAAAGGCTGACCGCTGTTCAGCTTCTCGTTGTGCATTTTGATGGCCAATCTGGAATTATGGAACTCAACTGGCCACCCGCTAATGTTTTTTTATTTTTTATTGCCGAGTATCACCATATATGCAGCCATATTTAACATCAAAATATACTAAAACAAAGCTGCAGTCCAATTTATTTGGTTATCCCTCACCGGCCCGTCACCACCACCATCACCCACCCCACCCATAAAAAAAATAAAAAATGTGGATCTGGTCAGGGTAGGTGTCTCATTTGAATCTGGGAAACCGCCCTACTCCTACTTTTGCTTATTAAACATGCTCGGAGAATAGACTTCGATATATAAACTTCGGATAGGAGGATTTATGTCCGCTTACGATGGGCGAGGCTAAACACACTGAAGAAACTCAGTGTCGCCGTTGTCTTGAACCCGGATCCTGTGCTTTTAAGTTTTTAAGTGCACCGCATTGTCCGCTACACCGACACTTGACAAAACAAATATAACGGCTTAATATGTCAAACTAGTATAGACATGGAAATATCAGTTTCCAGATTGTTATTTGTGGGAAGCGTTATTAGTGGGAAGCGGTCACTAAGTCGACCTTGAACTAGAAGTGTGTTCCATCACCCATGAACACTTGTTTCACCAGCTGCTACTGCTGTTTGCTTATTTCCAAGGTTAGGTTGCAGGTTAGGCTGATAAATAGGGCATAACCTGCCAGAATGAAAGTCAGAGGTATTGCACATGTGTAACAACATCCATTGAGATGAAGACGGTGGTGAAGTTTCATGAACACAATTAAAATACTTTTCAATTGATGGCCAAGGTTAGGTTGCAGGTTAAAGCATGACGGACGGACGACGACGGACAAAGTGATCGATAAGTGTCTGCCATCCTAAGCAGTAGACACAAAAATAAGTGTTCAGTTCTCATATGAATATATCCGTCATGCGGATATTTTCTGTGCACTCTTCAACCCAATGAATTTTACTTGACCAGGCTAGACCAGTGACATTTGCTTTATCAGACGAGTACCGCTAAGTACAGCAAAACATGTTTCGAGATGCTAATTTCAAATTCAGTGCTTGATATACACTTCAAGATTGCCCATCATCGGCCCATGTGTCACTTTAATTACAAAAGATCTATTTCAAAAGCTTGAATAAACAATAAATAAATTAAAATGACCTTGTGTTCCCAAAAGGCAGTTTTTCAGTTTCAGATACATGCATGACTGTACGCAAATGGAAACTTTTTTTACATACAATGTAGATCCAACTGAACCAAAGAATAAATAATACAATATTTTATTTATATTATATTTATAAACTAAACATCTATTAAATACTACAATAATGAAATTTACTTCATACTTACAACATACTTACACCAAAAAAATCAATGTCATATATGGCCTAAAATGTGTTAAAATGATGTAAAACACCAAAAGTTTTTTTGAATGTGAGCATCTACTGTCAATGTACGACACTGTATACATTTGGTGTTTTTTAACAGCTTTACATATTATATAGTCTCTGTGATGTATAATTATGTTCATTTTGGTTCTTTAAAAAAATAATGTCTGCTTAGGCCTCGGGATTGCCAAACTGAAGTCACCATCATGATCAGGCGAACACATCTCAAGCGGGATTCGCAGTAACAAGTATATACTGTAACGCATAAGGAGGAAGAAAAATTAAACGCGTTTCTGATTTGGCCTAATTAAATGAATATATTTCCTTGAGTTTAGAATCTTGCGATCACAGTATTGTCAACTTTTTTGGTTAAATCCACGTCTTCCAGGGTTGCATTGGTATTTGAAGAACGAAGGGCATCTGGAAACCAGATGATGCGTCTCTGAAATGAACAAAAGAAGTTGTTAAAAAGGATGGATTGGTGGATGGATTGGTGGCACAAAATATATAAGCCATATGATATATGCATGGAATTTCACATGAATCAACAGTGTCCTGTTATTTTTAAAGGGATTTTAACTTGGGCTGTCGTATATACTGTATTTCCTCTAACAGTAGCTCCCGGGCACTATGGGAAGTGCGAGGGGGGGGGGGGGGGGGGGGGGGGGCTACTATTATGATACAAATTTTCAATATATTTCACTTCCTTTCCCCGGACTGTTTCCTTATAGAATTACTGTACGGCGATCTTTTACTGTTACACCGGTATTGACTTAACCTAAACATGACTGTACCGAGTATATTACTGTCATCACTCTGCATCTATATGATACACATTTCTGTCAAACTTGACGATTACAAAACGGGCTGGTTGCATATGAATTAACTAATAATAAAAGATAAACTAAATAGTAAATTGAAAGGAACGAGATAAATAAAAGCGGTAATTGTATTGATGATGATAGCGCTTTAAGGTTTATGTCATAGACCATACTGGTGTCGAAGGTAAAAAACTCCCGTAATCAAATCCATAAGTGGTAAAAACAGTGTGTTTATTAGGAACTTTTAATTAATCAAATCCATTAGCGGTAAAAACATTGTGTTTTTTAGGAACTTTTAATTTTTGAAAACGGTAAGGTTTCTTAAAACAGGTGGGGGCTCTTCTAATAGAGGAAATACGGTATTAATATATATAGGTAAATTGACATCACAGAGAAATGTGAACGTTTAACATCAACTTGTGTGGGTTTTTGTGTGATAAATAGAATCTCACAAAATCATCTATTATTTTTTAAACTCTTCAGTAAACATTAAACATTATTTGATGCTCGACAAGCCGCGCATTGCAAATTTTTGCCAACTCGTTTAATAAATCCGCACTCGATCATGGAAGATCAGCTATTATATCCGCCGAGAAATAAATATTTAATCATTATTCTCCCATCACTGCTAAAATCAACAAAATATTCTGAAGTATATAATTTGTTTAGGTCATACATAGATGAAATATTACATTTTTATATTGTGCCCGGCCTTCGCACAGTATAGGTTATTTAGAGCTGCCCCAGAGAGAGGAAAAGGATACATAGGAATCCGGGAACCGTGCCCTACTCTTATTATCGAATAGATTCCTGTTGTTCCTTAACGTGCTTGGAGGATAGACTGATACACGGGACCTCCCGGTTTACGTCCCCATCCGAAGGACGAGGCTAAGGGAAAGTGTGTTTCCCAAGAACACATCGACGGAAAGGATGATATTTGAAATGCCTGTATATTATTCTCAATAATTATAGTATAACTGTGTAATTTATATATTATTACTAATTGCTGATATTATTGCACCAATCATATATTTAAACCTATGGTAGAATAACGAAGACAAATAATACATCTAAATTTTAGTTAATTATATGCAAGCAGTTTTAAAGTGAAATTGATACTGGACTAATAAACTGTGATACTAATGTTCGACAAAATCTTCAAGATTGCCATATGTCCCTTTAAAGTGTCCTATTATTTGTAATTTAACTGGGGCGGTCTTTAATAATATCGCTGTTAAGTGACAACAGCACAGAGAAACTTTCATGTTGTATCATGTGTATCCATTGTTTTATGTGATGGAATTTCACAATATCTCAACAAAACAAACAAAAAAGTAAAGTATCCAATTAGCTGGGACAATTATACTTATAGTTAGGCACTCCTCTTTTTTTTTAAAGTAGCTATCCCGTCAAATAACTACAAAATTGCACTAGAAAACCGTTTATCGAAACTCTATCCATATAACAATGTATATGCGCTGATTAAAAGTATAGGTTTATTAATAGGTTCTTAGAATACCCGTGATTGAATATCCGTAAAATGATGGTAACTCGTAATTCGACACTCCAGTTCTGGGGTTTGGTCCGGCTGGTTAAAGGCCGTTTATAATGTGTATGTATGAGTTTGATTTCTCAAAATATGTAAGTTATATATATACTTTGTCATCAGTAGGTTTAGAAACAGTGTACATAATGTTTATAAAATTTGACTGTTGTTGGCGGGATGGCTACTTTAATGAGAATAATAAAAAAATCTGTACAAATCGGGTTCTGCCGCTCAAATAAATCTACTGTTTCTCAAGCTTATCAAGCTTATTAAAATCTTCATTTATAAAAACCACGTTCAAGAGCCGTAGAAATGTATTCCTGAATTTGGGGCGGCTCGAAATATTAACATTTGCTAGTAAGATAGATAGAGTAGCTTAGTTACATTTTTTTGAATTCCACTCTCTGGGGTGGCTTGAAATATTGCCATATTATTAGCTTAATTAACCTATATCACTGGGGTCAAATATATTAAAGTTTATAGCTTTAGCTTACCCAGGGCTAGGCTAAGTCTCAGAGCTGGAACTTGGAGATGCCACTTGACAGAAGGTGGCAACATCTGCAAAGATCCCTGAAAGAAAATCAATTGTTGTTTTTATACATACATACCTACAGTAGATGAGTTAATCCTTTACAGTACTGCTGTAGTTGCAAACTTTGGGCAGTGAGGGGCGGGGGGGGGGGGGGGGGGCAACGGTGCATTTCTGCTCTGCGGTCATAGAGGGGGTTTGGGGACAAGGACATTTATTTTTGCGGAACATTTTCTGTTATTGGTAATATTTTTGGGGAACAAGGGAACATAATAATAAAAATAAATGAAAACATATTTTTGGAGAACAAAGCAAAATATTTTTGGGGAACATTGATCATATTTTCAGTGGACATAGACCCCACTGGAAGGGTCTCATCATAGAAATAATACATCAGTGCTATATTATTATTAAATTTTAACGGAGACACTATAAACATGAACATGCACTAAATAAAACACATTTATGGGTCAGTACCGAGTGCTGTACATACCTTTCATCCTTTGTTTTTCCTTTATGTCTAAACACCAAAGTTGTCGGTGTCCCTAATCGAGGCGAACGTGACATGACTCATGTGGTCTACATGACATGACCTTGACTCGGGCGTTGACAGGAGATGTTCTACAAGTATTTGTTACATCATTCACCCATAACAATAGTTAACACATGAATAGGTCTGTCTTTTTGCTCATTAAATCCTTGAATTGTGAAGTATTCACTTGCAATTATCCATAGTTCATTCAACCGTAAATCAACACAACAAATTACTGCCGACTTGGCCTGTTGTGATTTTTAATAAGCGTCTAGAGCGGCTGATTTTTACCGTAAACATGCTAAAGGAAAGGCAGAAAAAGTGTTTAAAGGTTGACTTACTGACATTTTATTCGGGGCAGGAAATAACTATATCCGGGAGTAGAAAATATTCATGTTTTGCGTTTCTGTTATTGATTTTCAGTTTTGCTTATTTAGCTTGTAGCCGCCATTTTGAATAATGTGAGTTTTGAGTGAGAAAAAAGGGTGACCATCTTTCAAACGGTCTCAAAAAATGGGTAGTCATGAATTTTGCCGAAATTTTCAGGAAAGGTAGTAGAGGTACTGATCTATCATTCCTGTTAATTTAAGCCAAATTAGTGACAACCCATTTTTGTGACCGTTTTGAGAAATCGGCAATTTTGCAGTTTCAAAAACCTCAAAATTTCCGATCTTCACATTTGAACAGCGACTTATACTATGCAAAATATGCCAATAGTAGTCAAAACGAATGCTATGGGGATGTTTAACGTATAAACTTACTTTATTCATTGTCTGTGTTGTTTTTGCATTCAAAATTGGCTTAAGCTAACGTTTTGAAAAAGACAACTGCAATTTCCGCGTAACTGCACGTGAGTGCAAATTGGGACTACTTCGTGTTAAAACACTTGAAACTCAAAAGTGAGTTATGCGGTGTGTGCGCGTGAAAAGCTTCAACTGCTGCTGCACTGGTAATCGTTATTTCCCAGTGGCGGAATCTGACGGCGACGTCCGTAAAACAATCGGAACGTCACTTGGCATTCCCGTCACTGACAGAAAATGCAGAGCAATGTTACGTAGTGGGAAATATCTCCCATTGGGAGATATTTTCCAGTACAGCAAACGGGTAGATATAGCTTTTCTATTCCCAGTATTTCCTATACAAATCACAGACAAATATTTAATATAACCAAATCGTTGAGCCTCAAGTTTCAATGTCAAATTCATCACAAGACCAACATTGAAGTCAGTGACAGTTAGCGCTTTGTTAACTTAGGTCAGTGACTTCAAAGTCGTGTCATCCGCTTTAAATGTAAGTCACTAAACTCAAACCTTAATGCTGCCGTATTTCTCCCAGATATGACAATATTTTAAACAATGCGAGCTTAAGTTGGAAAATGTATTTAATAGCTCAAATTGATCTTCAGCAAGTGATCACAATCCCATACAACCTTTTGTGTGTAACGTAGTTTAGTTTTACGATAGTGTTAACCTCTGTTTCCATCCCGTTTATGTGTGTCTTGTCGCATGCTTTGCTTCTAGTAGCACTTGTAATTGGTGTTCGATTTTAATGGCGTGTTTTCGGTTGACTTCGTTCGGTGAATGCTACATTTTCAGTATGGCCTTTATACATACGTGTATTCATAAGCACCTTGTCGGCGTTATCCGGTAGATAATTCGTTATTTCGCAGATGTTTAACAAAAATAATAAGGATTTTCAACAAATTGAACTTAACATTTGGTTGCTATAATAAATACAAAATTAAGTTATTGCCCTTGTTTATATCCAATCAGGTTATGACTTCGATAGCTTCAGTATTTTGGATTTTCACCATATCTGATATGAAGATTAGATTAAAACAGATATGGCAAGTACTAAATGTTGTGTTTTAGATACTGGGGTGAAACTGTGTATGCTTATTTATTTTTTTTATTAAAATCCAAGTATTTGGCACCAAATTTAAGTTCGCAGGCAAAACCAGCAACAAAAAATTATAATTAACAAACATGTTTACAAAAATATTCACTTACAGAATACACAAATCCAGTTTTTCATTTATATCCATTTTTTTAATTAAGTTCAAATGAAATTATCCAATGTTCTTTTATTCCAACAGTAAGTACCCCTTTAATCCAAAAGTAATGTCTCTTTAATCCAATACTGTAAGTGTCTCTTTAATCCAAAACACTAAGTGTCTCTTTAATCCAAATGTTAGTTGTCCTTTCAGTCCAAATTAATTTATATTATTTCCGGTTTAGTCCAAATATTCAATTTCACTGTTATTATGAATGAGCAAAATATGTACTTAATCCTGTCACAATTATATTTTCTAAAGGCATCCAAATCTAAATTATCTTTAATGAAGAATTCTGAAACTGACCTACTGAGCTGCTCCCAGAGTCTGTTTATATACTATCATAGACTGTTCCTGAAGGCTTCCCAACTAAAACCGTCCTATAAGAACAGTCCACATCATCATAAATAAATTTGCATAATTAATTTACATATAAATAATTTGCATGAATGGTAAACATGTTTAAATTTATTTTAATTTTAGCTGTTTTTCAAGGTCAAAATCATCATATGTTTGCAACATATATAGGGTAACACAGGTTTAATGTCACAGGTAAATATCATGCACTTGTCGTATTTGATCCCAGATCGCTTCAGATAATTGGATTAAACCTACTGTACCTTTCAGAGTGCCTAGACGGCAATATGAATCGAGATTTCTTTAATACTTTCTATATGTTTTTTGATACCTGATATTAATAGATAGAATGAAAACAGACGCTCCAGGTTCTGCTTGCACTCTTGCCTAGCCATCCGCTAAGCTTCACAAAGCCAACAATTAATTTTGACCCCCGTCTTTACATGTAGTTTTATTGACAGCCAAAATGGCGACGGAACATTCCATTTTTCTAAGGTTGGGTGACTAAAATCAGTTGATCAAATAGTGTTGTAAATTACTAAATATATAAACGCATTATACTATTTAACTACCTTTTATTTTCTAGATATAATGGTTTACATTCAAAAAGAAAGTATGATCGATTGCTGGAGATGCTGAACATTGAAAACAATACTACACTGCATAGCCTACGCTTTACTTCGTCCATCCGAACCCTAGAAACAGACATGCGCAGACGACACTTTCTAAAAATAACGCCGCCATGTTGCTTTAGTTTTACAATGTAAAAAGTGGGGTCACTTTGTGAAGCTCAACAGATGGCTAAGAAAAGATTGTAAACGGTTACAGGAGCGTCTATTTCATTTTATCTAACCATATCAGTATGAAAACATATAGCAGATAATAACAAAAAACAATCTCGATTCATATTTGATGTCTGGGCACCCTGAAATGCACAGCACAGTACATGTGACTGTATACTCAATTGCAGTTTGCTCGCGCTAAATTGGGTGTCGCAATTTTAAGTGCAAGTGGAATTATTCGGGTAATTTCATGTCTGATTCATATTTTCTAAACGTCTTAAGTTAATGGAATTATAATTAAAGTATATATATATTATTAAGAGACGATGTGTGTCTCACCCAATTTCAGATCATGGCATTTGCATTTCTTGTCTAGTCATTAGATAGGGGACAGAAGCATATATTCTTTCTGAAACAGCTTTACATGTTACACTTATGAATGTTACACTTATGAATTACAATTGAAATTAATAATGTATGTAGAGTTAATTGTATAACGTTATATTAAAATTGCGTTTTAACACCATGTTAACATTAACATCGAGTGTATCAGTAAGAATCTCAGATTTATGCTCAGCATTAAATATAATAAATTTCAGATCAAACTTTTATACATAAAGTTAAGTATACGCGTGATACTAAGTATGAAAATAGTGTTGAAAAAACACTAATATACATTTACAATAGGAAACATGCCAATGCGTTTCAAATATTATATATTTATAGATGTTCCCGTAAAAATGGTTTCAGTTTGAATACCTTTATGAATACTTCTAACGTCGACATGACTGTATTGTGTAATAAACCCATAGGCAATTGAGACGTTTATAGTATTCATGTTGTAAGGGAATTGTTTTATTGAAGCGGTCCATATACATTATGCATGGGTATTGTGGTGATTTGTCAGCACAAAGTGTTTTTCTATTATAGGTTATTGCATTTGAATGGCAAAATATAACTTCTAACGAGTTGTTTCGGCAAAGGACGACGAGTTTGAGAGTAAAAGACCGCTGGGATTAAGTGTAAAGTTAAATTTATATAAAGGCATGCTTTAAGTCATCATAGTAATAATACTGAAAAGGGGATCTCTTGGAAGTAACAATCACAAACAAGAGATAAAGTAGCAAGTAGTGTAGCAGACTCGGTTTTATTGAGTCTGTCCATGAGGAGTAATGTAGTCTGTTCATGAGGGGTAATGTAAAGTGCAATACCTCTCACGCCTCCTCGTACCGGAAAAGCGATATTCTACTTTAAAGCCAAACATATTACCATTAACGCGAGAACGGTTAGTCCCAATTGAGCTCTTTTTTCATAAATCAACTCATATTTAGAATGCCTGTTATTTCATATTTAACTCCCGAACATCTATCATATCTGTACCATTTCGTATGCTACCACAATGATGTCAGTATATTTTGCACGTTAAATGTTGATGTAATATCACTCTACGTGTAATAATTACATAACAAATATCAAAGCAAAAAAGTAAAAGTTACTAAACTGATTCGTGAAAATTTACACCAAATGAATTAGCAGAACTCTGCGCTATCATTATCATCCATATTTGACGCTTCGATGCCATTTAGAAACTAAATTACTCTAAGAACTCATTACGTGATCCCGCCTTAATTCCATTAAGCGATAGGAAAGCTTATTTTAGCAGGATTTTATAACGCATATTTCGACAATTAAATGTTTAAAAACATTTTTTTACTGAAAAAAATGCAATAGCCTTTTTACAATTACCTATTAATTTTACAAGATGCAAACATTTTAAGCCGAATTAAGGTTTGATTTCAAACCACAGCCAAGCCCCTTTTCTCTTCATGGCGAAGGGTTTGGATTGGGTATGAAAGTTAATACTCGCATCACGTAATATGTTGGCCCTATAGAAAATCTCTCTGTCTACTCTCGCGTTCGTGTTGGCGTTTTCCCTAATTTCACACAAAACTTAACATAAAACCTAATGAAAGCGAGTTGTTTTGTTAACTATTACTTGTTTTGTTATGTAATTAATTGACGGTGACGGACATGATATCAACATTTAACGTGCAATCCGTATAGACGTCATTGAAGTAGCATACGAAACGCACAGATGTTTGCGCGCCTCGATATCAAATAATTGGCATTTGAAATTTGAGTTTGTGTTTGCCTCGCTCTCATATTAATGGGTTACTATGACGACGTATATAATACCGTTCTATAATTTTAATTATAAATTAATATCAACTGTCCTATAAAGGATAAAATGTGTATACATGTTGTTATCAACTAATGTAATAATAAAGATTGTATAGTATCATTCTCATTATTTCTCGATCACTCCTCATATCTAAAAAGAAGAAAAAAACTTTTACTTCAAACCTTAGTTATGGCAATGCCCTTATAATGTATTTTAAACTAACACAAAAAAAATTGTAAAATACCCAAAACAGATTTTAGAATACATACAAACAAATATTGTAAAGTATCCATTTTTTTCCATATAGACATTTGCGTTTTGTTACAATTTTTATTTTGCGGTAATCACATCAGATGTCATATCTGATGTGATGCATTTTATTTTGTATCACATTTTTTCCATACACGTTTTCCTCAAGTCATAGGTTCAATGACAAAAATGACATTAAAAAGTAAAAACCTTTCACTCCCTTTAGCCCCGGGTTGAGCAGAACTCAATTTTTAAAAAGTCAATAGTACAGAAATATGAGCCATCCCGAAGATGGTATGCACTGACGGCGGATATGGAACCTTCATTGAGATATTTTCACACCATTCCATTGCCAGCGGGGTATGGTCCCAGTTTCTAACAAAACGCTTTGCCCTAAACGAGAAAACAATAGGCGAAATAAACAAAATGGTTTTGTTGGGAGCAGAGGTTATGAAACCTACGTATATGTAAACCATATTTTTTCCCGTTCAATTAATTATTTCTGTTTTAGTTTCCGTCATATTCTATTTCTGTAGTTTCTTTAGTTCGTTCACGTGCTGACCTAGTAACTGACATGACGTTAAAGTATGTCTGGAATATAATTGGGTCAATGTTGTAGCTAGCTCGTCTTTATTAGACCTTACTAACAAAATATCAATATGTCAACGCTAACAAGACAGAAAAAAAATGTGATTATTCTTAACAGAGACCATCTTTACTTTATATTCTTCCTCTACTCATCAGTTTGGACAAGGCTAAATCTTGGTAATAGTACGAAGCCTTCAAATCTTATCATTTATCATCGCAGCAATTCTAAAAATGTTGTAATTATTGTAAATAAGAAATGTTGCGATATTAGTGCTGACATTTCCCATTCTATTCTTGAGAATATTATTAGAATGAAATGCTGTGTCCGTAAATACTATTATTAATTAATTAATTAATATCTGCCGTGGTTTGCAGGAAACTGCACGCATCATATGGTAAAAACAAGGTCAATATGGAGAGAAACTCGGCCAATATGAGAAAACTCGGCCAAATTCAAGCAATCTGATTGGATAAGCTAACACGGCCAATATGACCAATGCTTTGTTTTCTTTAAGGACGCCAAGAAGAGACAAAAACTCAACGTCGCAGCTATGTTCGCCTAGGTAATGTAGACAATCAAAATAATTAAGGTTTGATTATTTGTAAATTCGGTTAAATCAACTTCGCTGAAATATAGCTATTATAACGTCCGTGTGTGATTATTCAACGCGCTATCGAGCGGTAACAGTGGAAGCTTTATTTGAATCAGATACCTGTTATTAAATGTTATGTTGAACATATATCTCTAGTTTTTTCTTACCTGTAAATGATAATTAAAACATAGGAATAAAGAGAGATATTAAGTAGTTAATTAATAAAAATGTCATTAATTAAGTGGTTTCATATTGGCCCAGTTATTGGTCCACGGACTGTCATATTCGGCCTCGGCCAATATGACAGTCCTTGGACCAATAACTGGGTCAGTATGAAACCACTTAATTAATAACATCATAATATAGCCGGGGACATAAGGGCCTAGTTGCAGGGGTCCATTTTATCCACAAACGTCATGTATGTGTATGTGTCTAATTAGTGTAAAGGTATTGCTCGATCATATCCAAATGTGTGAGCTTTATTCATTAACAACCTGAGTACAGTTCCTCAACCGGCTAGGATATACGCGAATGTGCCAATATACTTTATTCGCTAATTCTCGGAATGAAGTTTACAACTGACGGTCATGTCCAAAGTACAATTTCATAGAGAAATCAAACATAACTATTTAAACTTTAAAGAGCAAATATGAAATTAAAAAACGATTTTCAAATATGGATATATTGTTTTTGATATACATTATGCGTAAACGATTTATCAAAAGTAGTTAACAAGCTAAATAATAGCCATTATAAAATGCTTAAATTTAAGCATTAACTAAAACTAGACAAAGGGAAGACCGCGTTCGTCATCTTTAAAGCTACTATACCTATATAAAAGGCTAGTGGGTTGTACTATAACCAAACGGGAGTGGTTTAAAGCTTGGTTTTACCATGGTTACTACCAAATTAAAGCTACTGAAAACCTACTGAAAAGCTACTGGCAAACATGTTTTGTATATCCTTAAATTAATATAAAAAGTGCACACCCATTCACTGAAAAACAGTATAGCCTGCACGATTTTCAAACCCATGACTTTCGGATTGACAATCACTACGCGTTAACACTGGGCTGATCCTGTTAATTAACAGAATTATTTTTTATCAGAACAGAACAAAACAGAACATCACTTTATTAATCTCAAATCACAGGTGATACAGGAGTATACAATACAAACGTTCTTGTAATAATACACATGACATGGTGTTAGTTTTTACATTGTTAAATATAATAGGAATAACAAATATAATACAATCACTTATATTTTATGGGAAAATCAAAAACAAAAACAACAACAGAAAAAACAATAATAACAAATAACGGCTGTGATAGTTATATGTGTGTGGCGGTGGTGCGGGGTGGGTGGGATACTTTACAAATATTAACCTATTCGTGGTTGCTAATTCTTTAGCTAGTTAGTTTAAATAAAACGGGTCTAAATATACCTTGAAATAGTAGTGACAGGTGTTGACCTTTTTCCGTGCAGGTTTTGTTATGAAACAGACAGTACTTATTGCAGTAGGCCTAATTGTAAACTGAATTAAGTGGCACGTGACGAACGTGTCTAATAGTTTTGAATGGTCTGTCGTCTGGTCACTTTGACCTTGATTTAATAGGTTACCTTATGTCAGTATAGTCTGCTAAAGTCGTGTGCTTTTTGTTCGAATATTATATGTCATAAGAAAAAGGAAATGTGTGTTGGATTTAACTATTGTTTTGGATCTAGATATTCATTTAAGAGGTAAGTGCATTGGAACAATAATGAATAGAGTGAGTATATGCCGCTGTATGTGGTTAAGCGTTCTGAGTTAAATGTTTAGCATCATCAATTGCATCACAGGAGAAACATTTAAGTGTTTTGTCACTTTATATATATTAAATAAATGATACACAGTTCAACGTTTGAACGTGTCTAATAATATTTTTACAAACTTACAGATATTTTGTAAATGCGTTTTTGAAGAGGGCGTTTGCAAAAGTTTTAATTTTAAAATGCTTAGTCTTTAAAAATAGCATTTTGTATAAGCCTTTTCCCTTCATTATTGAAGAAGGGACATTTTAAGAGATAATGGAATTCATCACCAACATCATTAAGGGTGCATAGGTGGCATTTTCTTTCAGAGACTTCTATACCCTGCCAGCGGCCGGTTTCCACCGGAAAATAATGGCTACCGGTCCTGAATTTAACTAGATTTATATAATCAGGCTTATTCAAAATCCGAAAGTAGTTTTGAAGCTGTATATTTTTCCTTAAAGATTGAGTAATTTCTACCTTTTGTTGAATTTTGGAGTGAATCGTGCCAGTTTTGATAATTTTGATCCATTAAAATTTGTTTTATTTTATATTTTAGAGTTTTGCTTTGTATTTCATTTTGGTTTAACCAGATATCCTGTATGCCTGTTTGTTCTAATATTTGCTTGATATAATTATCCATTTGATCCGAAATTTGGTAACCTGAGCTTATATTGGTATATTTTAAGTGATATTTTACTTTGGCTGTCTAAAATAAGTCCAGAATCCTATCATCCTACATTTTATAGTCATATTAGTTGGGAATCTTCCTGACTCAGCATATAGCATATATAGTGGAGTACTTTTCCTTAAGTTTAGAACTTTCCGTATAAATTCACAGTGTATTCTTTCTAAAAGTATAGGGTCCTCATACCCCCAAATTTCTGATGCATATATTATTATTGGTAATAGTGTTTGATCAAAAAGTTTGAAGATAAGGTCGAGAGGTAAATTTAGGTTATGGATTCTTCTGTAGAGTAAATACAGTGTTTTCTTTGCTCGTTGTGCCAGGTGTTTTCTTGTATTAAGGAAACTTCCTGATTTTAAGAAAAAAATGCCTAAGTATTTGTATGACTTCACAATTTCTAGCTGGAGATCAATAAATGTGAATGAATAATTTCGGTCTGATCTTGAACCGAAAATAACAACTTTAGTTTTTTCTGTATTGATATTTAGATTCCATATTTTACAGTACTCTACATTCAGACAGTTTTGAAGGTGGTTTGCATCTTCTGAAATGAGGACAGTATCATCTGCGTAAAGTAAGACAATCATTTTAAGGAAAATATTTATTTCATTATCTACATCATTGAACTGAATTCCTGTGTGTTTTTTAGATTCCAGAAAACTTCCACGTCATTAAGGAATAATGAAAAGAGGACAGGCGAAAAGTTTTCGCCATGGCGAACTCCACAATTACATTAAAAAAAGCAGATGTTTTGGTATCTTGAGAAACACATGGTTTTATGTTTGAGTACATATTTCTTACTACTCTAAAACATTCACTATTTATATTATATTAAATTGCATTATTTTTTACCACAGACCGACTCTCCAGACTGAGTCGAATGCTTTCGAAAAATCAATAAATATACAAAAAATCATCTTTTTCTGACTTCGTAATATTTCGACAATTGAATTTAACGTAAAAATATGATCCAATGTGGAGTAATTCTTTCGGAATCCAGATTGATTATCTTTAAGTGTATTATATGATTCTAAAAAGTTACTAAATCTGTTATTCAGCAATGAGGTAAATAGTTTACTAATACAGATTAAAAGGGTTATCGGACGATAATTTTCGGGGTCTTTAGAGTCTCCTTTGTTTTTTAAAAAAGGTAATATTATACCTTCAGACCACTGTGTGGGTAGGATACTTGTGTCTAAAATTATATTAAAGTAGGAAACATATATGGGCATCATGTACATGTTAGTACACTTTATATATTCATGTATAACCTTATCAATTCCAGCTCATTTATTATTTTTCAGTGAGTTTATACATTTTTCTACTTCCTCAATTGATATTGGCACATTGCGGATACTATCACTATTTGCAATGCCTATATTATTTAAAATATTAGTTTCATCTTTATCATTAGTTGAGTTATTACTGGCCTCCTTAAAGTACTCAAACATTGACTCTAGTGAGGGCATGTCTACACTTTTCTTTCTTTCTTTCGCCTTATTTAGATATTTCCAATAGTCTTTGGGCATTTTGCTTTGCATTGTTTTTAACTTTTCTTCGTTGTTTTTATTATATTTATTTATGTATTTATTCATAGTATTTTTATACTTTGTGCAAGTAGTCTTTAGGTTATATTTGTTTTCCTCTGACGGACATCTTTGCATATTTTTTGCGTGTTTTATTGTAGGTATTTTTTGCCTTTTTACATTCAGCACCGAACCATGGCTTATGTTTTTTATTGTTGGAAACGATATGTCTCTTTATTATGGGGAATGTTTTGTTAGCACTATCAATAAAGGACGATGCTAATTTATTAGCTATGCTATCTATCAGGCTTGATCTGTGTTTGTTCTAGATAAATTAATTTCATTTAGTATGACATCTATTTCCTCCCGTTTAATATTATTAATAAACTCATGTTCGTATTTGTTATCCCATTTTGGAAAGTTGTCCGGCTTCAATATACTGTTAGCCTTGTAGAAGTTATCCTTTGTTCATTTGGTGTGTGATGTTGCTAACTACATACGTACACCAAAGACATTCGAAAGAACGCTCCAGAATATATAGATGATTATAAATTCAAATTTTATAATAGCATACGCTGAACATACACTGTGTATGTTTCCTTGAACTAACATTGAGAACGAATCCATGTTCATTATCAAACGAACATACAGTTACAATAAATAGGAGGTCTCGAATCTAGTGTTGAGCAAACGATGTTTAAATAATGATTGCGACAGTGATGTTTTTTATATCGATGTTGCTACTACGAACTAAGGATTAAAATGTTGTCTTGGTAAAAGTTGCTCCCCTTATATACGGATTTATGGCCATGTTTCACATGTTTGAATGTGGTAGTAAACCAATAGTAAACCCGATTATATTTGCTTTAGGTACACACCCACTAGTCTTATATACAGATATAGTATATTTAATTTAATTTAATTTAAGCTAAATAAATCCACAGGAGCGGATGATATATTGTGAATGATATTTAATATGTTGAAGCCAGAATATTATAAATTGATGGCTTATTAACGAGATATAAGATTAAAGTTTGCTATACAAACGCGTTATATCACTTTATAAATAATAATTAATTAGCTAAAGAGAACTTAAAAATATGGCATTCAATAATATAGAGTAATGTTTGTGTTAAAGAAGGACAACATCCTATATACTATATAACAAATCTAACGGTTGCTACATTAGCGAGGCAAGTTAAAGGGACACTGTCCGTAAGTGAAGCATATATTGATATTAAGTACATATTAACTGTCTCATGTTTTATTTAGTTAACGTATACATGGAAACATGAGCAAAGACTCCATAAAATACGTAGTAATACATTCGTTATGTAAAGAAAACATATTGTATTTATTGTTTATAAGCATTACTGGGATCGCATGATTTACATGCTGTTTGATTTGATTTGGAGACATGTTTATAAATTGGGATAGTATGATGTTAATTATTATAAGGAGGATTTCCCTTTTTGAAATGCACGTATAAGGTTACGGAAGCATGTGTTTTATGAATAGTCTCAAAAATTGATATGTTTAACATTTTTTATCAAAAGTCGTACATCTTCAAACACTCTGGTTTCCAACTGTATGTCATTATTTTTCTAAATGACATAACTATACTGAATAAATGGTCTTATGAAGGAATTTTATCAACTTATATAAATATACCTAGATTTTATTCATTCAGCGATGACATGAACTATAACGAGACGAGAAACTTTGCAAAAATAATATTATTTTTAAACAAACAAAACCTGCAAATGAACAACTGATTCATTTCTGAAATGTTTTAAATTTATAAATACATGTATGTAATGTTCATATCCATACTCAAATAGTTTTGAATAAATACTGAAAGGAAAAAGAAACGCATAGTGGATAATTCCGCTATATATTGTATGTTTAATATACTACTGCTAATCGAATGGTACAGGGCGACATTAGTCCTGTTCTTTCGGACAGAAGGTTTAAACAGCACCGATCACACCAATGGTCACCTCTTTAAAGTTTCATTATCGACATAATAGCGAGGATTGTGCGCATATAAAATCGATTCAAGCTAACCAGTAGGCCTTATTGCCTACTGACCGTTCCAAGTCGGTAACCCTGTCTTCACCACCCTTTCTGTTGTTTTTTTGTCTCTTTCATTGTAGTTTCAAGTCCTTGTTTGCAGTACAGTGCGGACCTACGATGCCATTGCGTTCGGACGCTGTGGTTTCTATAGGACCCTATATATCATAATGCGCATTTGGCCCAAGCAGGTGAGCAAACTTAGGCGTTAAACGTTGCAATATCTTAACATTAAATGGCTTGAAAGTTTCAACTGAAACTTCAACATTTATGAATGTCGTGTAACAAAGTATACTTTGATTAAAATATATGAGCCGCAACACACGAACAGACGACAACGTCATAACGTAACCATTTATGACGTCGGCCGGTAATCAATTAATTACAAATCAAATTTCTCGTCACTTCTGTGTTTTACCTAATTATTATATCATAGGGAATATGTTTCTTAATATAAATAGTTGATGCTATAGAGAATGGTAATTGTTTATGTGTTTTGTTGTTATTTAATCAACGACGTCGTCCAAAACGCCGACGTCAGCGTCAAAATTATTGGTGAGTACAATCTTTAATTTTCAAATTGAGATAAAATCATTTTAAATTAAGATACCAACATAAAATAAAGAGATTTTTAAAGAGAAAATCACTATGTTTCATAGACATCAAAAAACATAAAATGTGAAAATTTGTCTGAAGGGTGGTTTTCGCGTGTTTCGGCTCATATACTACATGACAGAGTTGTCCTATCTATAATTAGTTCTAGCCCCATTTTGTACACAACACGTTGAAATATATCTGGAATATTACGTGGAATTAGGTGTATATAATAGTGTAGTATCGGCAATTTTTTGATTGTGCGTTTCTTTTGCCTTTCCCTGCTTAATGTTGTCAGCCACATTCTTAAATCGCATGACTATTTGTCTCTAGTTGTCATTTCATGTTCACTAGCGATCAAATTTAATATAGGACATCATTTGCTTTATGGACATCTACTGTTGCATATCGTATCTCCAACAGGAACAGTTTAGCACTAAATCTTTCGTGAAAAAAGGTTTGTCTCTCTTGAGGATAAATACACGATATCATGAATTAACAAACTGAGCTAGTGGGACGTCTTGTGCAAATAGTCCAGACTATGAAGTACAGAAAGGCCATAAATTACAAGTTTAATTCACCTAAGTTTCTTAAGGACAAATACTATTTTAATTGTAAGTTCAATTTACCTAGATGTCAAACAGGGGTGTTGTTAACGTTACACACTGGACCATAACATAGAAAACAAGGGAGATAACTCGTTACTCTCTTGCATGTTAATTTTGACTATACTGCAACCACCTCGTGTTTTATATCACAAAGCTGACTTTATGTATAAATAATAAACTAATGGTATTTATTATTATTTATAAAATTTCATATAACACACTTCCTAAACGTCGTTTATATATAGATTAAGTGATAAGTGTGTCTTTATGCAACTTGAGACTGTGAGAAATAACTATTGCACAGGATGTTTAATATCTTTTTAAGCGTCAACATAAGCAAACAAACTTACACAAATAACACACGGATAAGAATATGCATGATTAGTATCGCTAAAACCATAACGCAAGATAAAACAAAACAAAGGACCCACGATAGTCATCGGACTGTATTTGGTATTGCTTTCCTGCTAGACATGTTGGGTGTAGGCACACAATGTTTAGCTGCTGGAGACTGACGATCCCGTTACGATGTGAAGATAACAGCCCATAAGTATGGTAAACTCTTACAGTAGTTACAATACTTACACATGCATGTAATTCCATATATACTGAACACATTACAAATCGGTCACCTATATATGCATATACTTTGGCCTATAGTTGCAACGTTCGATGTTTTATTAAGATTGTAAACACACTCACACAAAACAACAACAGTATTCTGATAACAGGTAGCCATTCCACAGCTAATATTGCAAAACAGTTTCGATATCCAAAATGTTAACCTTGACTTTTCTGAGTTTAGAAGATATTTGATCCAAAATAAATCCAAGTTTTGTTTGGATATCAACTGAATTTCGTTCATTATCAATGGGTAATTTTGTATGAATTGCTATTATGGATTTACCATTAATCTTAATTGTAAGGCAAAATGATGAAGTATATTCGTCGACACATTATATTTGAAAGTTCAATGTCTATAGGTATTGTAGCAATGACATAATTGGCTTACTCATCAAAAAACAAGGGAGATAACTCATAACCCTCCGCATGTAAATGTGGACCATAACACATTCATATTGACAAAATACGTCATGCATTCTTATAAAAATACCATACTTCGTGTTTTAAATAATGAAATATGTTATATTTCGCAAACATGACTACCAATGGGAACTTTGTTTTATAACCAGTGACACGTGATAACTATGTGTCTTTATATTACAATGACAGAAGTCGTGCAGGTTCTACACGGGAAGGGAACATTTGCATAACATGTAAACATATGAAATAAACTTATAAATTTAACAAAATGACAAGAATTTGCAGAAATAATATCAATAAAAATCGTCCGACTGTCTTTGGTATTGCATCCCCTCTATAAAATCTAAGTTGTAATTAAAATACAAGCATAAGCTCCCTAAGTATGGGACGCCGTTTTATTTTGAAATATACACACACAAAATAAAAAAGCATAAAAAAAGAAAAGAACTATACCAACTTATCTGAGATTTCAGCAAAAGATATTTTTGATTTTACTGCTTACTACCTATCACAAATTCACACGTATGTCATAGTAAATTAATATGTGATATCTGGTATTGAAATATGTGACAGCATCTATTTTAAAAGAAAATATTGCTTATTCGAATGTTTGTTATCATACATTGTTAAAATGAACACATGTTATGATACGTGTTCATTTTGTATTGTGAGTAAAGCAGTATGATCCCCGATAAAATATAATCTGACAGATGGGGAGGGGGAGGGGTAATTAAGGGAGTAATTAAGCAAATACTTGGAAGTGTGTTTTTATAACCGATTTGTCTAGCGAAGTGGAGTCTTCGATAGAAGTAGCCCGCCTTACTTAGGTTGGGTGGGAATATCCAGGTAAAGGTGGTTTGTTGGTAAGGAAGGAATCAAACTACTTACATCACAGAGGACGTGGTATTAGGGAGGTAAGTAACAGAGTAATTGACGTGAGTTTTCGTCAAGTAGCCTTTCATAGGTAAAAGATGGGGATAACATAATATTCAAGGATAATCGGTCAGTGAATACTGGGAAATGATAGAGGAGTCTTGATAAGTGATCATATAGTGATGGTGCTGGAGTGGCCCAGTGGATAGAGCGATGCACTTGCAAACAGGGGATCCAGGTTCCATCCTCGCCTGTGCCAATGGCTTTGGTGTGTTCTTAGGCAAGACACTTTCACATGATCTCGTTCGTTACAATAGTTTTGCACTGAACCCTCGATATATGCCTACTAGAAATAATCCAAACAATGTGTTGATGAGCAAATTAACAACATTTAACGATTTTATAGTGGGGTAACTTTCTTCAAAAGTAGACTTCATAGGTAAAAGAGACCCAATGATGGTTGGGCGAACCACAGGGCTATCCTTGATATTGGTGATGGGGTATTAGGGTTCTAGATAAGTGTTTTAATTTGGGACGGGTGGGGGGGGGGGTTATTCTTACCTTCTTCGAACCCATAACATGTGCTAACAACACACACTATGGATCTAAGACCGCTAAAATGACCACAGTAAAGAATAATGTAACATGTATACAAGTAATAGCAAATCATAAACTATTACCCATATATATAGAAAGACAGATTAAAAAGGCAAACGTTAAAGATTTCAGAAATACTTTTCAAAACATATTAGTTTAAACATAAACCGCTCGAATTCTGCTTAGGTGGCATTTCTTTTGCTATCAGAAGAATCAAAATTTGCAATAGGCTCAAGAACATGTATACAAATAACGATTACGAAGTGTATTTTTTGAAATTCCATTTAAGCATTTAGTATACATAGTAATAAATAAAAATGTATTTTTGTTAAAAGTAGATATAAAAATCGAACCGGAAAAGTAGCTTTCAAGGACGACAGTCAACCACAAACACACACTTTTAAAGATAAATAAAAGGCAAGATAAGACATCACAAACGAAAAAGGGTTGTCGATAGGGCTACCGCCTTGAAATGGTCAGTGGCACAAATGGCCGCTGGGGAGTTTAAACGAGGTGTTAGGGTGCACCAAACCTCACTATTACCCTATTTCATAAAACAGAGTGCAAATAAAGACATTCAGTATGTTTTTTTATATAAATACTGAAAAGGTGATCTCTTGCAAGCAACAAACACAAACACGAGAGGAAAGTAGAAGACTCGGTTTTATTAAGTCTGTTCATAATAGGTAATTATAAGATGCAACACCCCTCACGCCTCCTAGCGCCGGCTTTAGCGATATTCTATTTTAAAGCAACAAAAAATGGGCTTGATAATCCCAAAGGACCCGTAAATAACAACATTATTGATTTGAAGTCGGGGCGATTTTTACAGCCGCCACACAGCCCTAAACAAACGCTAGAGTGAATGTCAATAAATACTGAAAAGGTGATCCCTTGGAAGCAACAAACACAAATAAGATGGAAAAATAGCAGACTCTGTTAAAACATGATATATTTTGTCAATATGGATGCATTATAGTCCATATTTACATGAAAGAGGGTAACGAGTTATCTCCCCTGTTTTCTATGGTATGACCCAGTGTGAAACTTCTACATCACCCATGTTTAACATCTAGGGACATTGAACTTACAAATAAAATAAATGTGTCCGTTAGAATCACATGTGAATTAAAATCATAAAAATGTCATCTCATCTCCCCGACTAAAAGGTGTTGTATGGGAGATTTCTGACTTATATACTGACTTTTTAAATGTTCGTCTATCGGAAACAACTTTATACGGGATTCATTTTTATCCATGTGTTAGTATCATGTATATCCATAAGTCAGTATCATTTAAATTCATGAGTTTGTATCATGTATGGTAGACGGTGAACAGCTCCAATTCGCCTTTTCAAAAGTTTCCGAAGTTTGTCTATAAAACAACCGTTTACGTTCTGTAAAAGGACACGTCAAATAGATTGGTATTCACGCGAATAGATAAAAATAGAAAAAAAGTTTGAATTATTACAACTAATATATAATTACATTCACTTTATACTTTCTGTTAAAAACAAACGTCTTAATTTCAATAATCTTCAGCTTTTAAGAAGGCGGAGCTACCTCGCACGCATCCAATTTGAAATAATCTCAATAGAAAATTTCTATTCCAATGTCTGGAAATACAACAACGGCAGTTGAAGTTATTTAAGAAATAGAACATCGTTTACTGTGAATTATCGTTTAATATATCACGGCCTGGAGTTCAATTGTAAATAATAATTTCACGAGCCGGAAGGGCGAGTGAAATTATTGTTTACAATTGAACGACAAACCGTGATATATTATAGATAATTCATCGTAAACGATGTTCTATTTCTATTCTAATACCCCTAAAATGTGAAAATAACGCTCACATCTGAAATCTTTTGCTTTGCATTGCTTACTATCCTAACGTTGCATACGTTACAATGCGCAATGCTTATTCTCCTAACGTTGCAAAAATTACAGTGACATATCGTTCAATATAACGAGATATTTTAAACTAAGCTATATAGTGCAGGTGTAAAAGAATTTATCATTATCACTATCTCAAGGCACGTTATTGTTTGTACTATGACGATGGGTGTATAATCGAATTACCAATTTTATGCGAGGGTAGTAAATGGAAATTTTACCTAAAGCGTTAACTTTATATAATTTGCCATTTACTACCGGGGTGTAAAACCGCATAATCATTAGCTATTTTACAACTTCAATGTTGTTTCGTAATGATATAAACAATCGACAACAGCTAGGTAAATACATGTACAAAATAATAAAGGAATAAATAATTAATGGATGAATGAGTAAATAAATTGATTGAATACATATATCGACTGATTGTACATTTTGAATTTAATACGTAGCTGAATGAACTGTACTTGGATACTTTTAATTTAAAACTTGAATTAATTAAAGAAATAATCAATGGATATAAGAATACAAGAATGCACAAGAACATTAATCCGACATATATACGTTTAATGACGTAAGAACACAAGCATATGTTTAAATAATTTGTTTTGGACGATTTGACCGAACATCCCGAACCCTTGCATGACTATGACGGTGAATCTCAAATTAACATACTATACAAATAAAACAGAAATATCATAGCATCAATAAAAAACACTATATTAACCGTTTTGCAATCCACAATCCAAACTGTAAACAAAACAAAAGTTATGAC
Organism: Cyrtodaria siliqua; assembly: GCA_037043455.1. Classification (NCBI taxonomy): domain Eukaryota; kingdom Metazoa; phylum Mollusca; class Bivalvia; order Adapedonta; family Hiatellidae; genus Cyrtodaria; species Cyrtodaria siliqua. Next base: position 60,626 of record JAWPHD010009859.1, on the reverse strand, counting down.
CAAAATAGTAGAAGAGTCTCTGGTATGTGTGAATATATTTACGTTTAGGAGTTATCAGTGATTTAAATATGTCTTTCATTTCATTTCTGTATTAAGATGTTCTTAATATTAAGAGGTTCTTAATGCACGTAATACATGTATATAGACGTGTATATATGTTTGTAGCTTATTTATTGTTTTTCTTTTGTACTTGTTATATATTCATAATTTGTGTAAAACTTACCTGTTTGTAATATAATTCGTTTATATGACGTTTGACTTGTCTATTTAACAATCTCCTTATTGGAGGAAATAAATATGATATATATATATATATATATATGACCTCTTCAAATTGTGTTGTGTTGATTATAGTGTTCGGACATTCTTTGAATTTATAGCGAGCTCTACGGTAACGCGAGTAGCATAAATACTATGGGGAAAAAACATGGTAAAAAGTCAAAACATAGTTAAGTATCTTAGTACTAACAAACTTAATTCCCTTGATAGGGAGAGAAAAGTAATTCCTCCTTTTTTGATGGAAATTGGCATTATAAGTATGGAAAACTGCCCATTCTGTTCGATTTTGTGGTTATATGTATAAGAAGCGTATTAATAAGTTTTACTGGATCACCGATGAACGTTTTCGAAATTTCGACTCTAGGCTTACACTTTTTGAGCAACCATCACTGAAAACAGCTGTACCCTTGACCTGTTTAGTAAACAAACAAGACCTTTCTTACATGTCTTGCGACCCCATCTTTTCTGTTGATTTTTCAAGTGGAAAATTAGTTTTCTCTATGAAAATTACACCGCTGCATTATCCATATTTGAGTTGAAGTTGCAGCAAATCATTAATATGTGGCATTTTAACGTTGGTGTCTATGGGGAAAATAATTAGTGATTTCATACCTTCCAAACGAGGTTCATGCCCATCTTCGTCTGGAACCAAGGTCACCTATATTCGCTTTCGCTTGGACAGATTACCAGACAAACGCGATAAACGTGATGTCACTCTTCCGCTGTGACGACAAAATGTAAACAGGTCATAATGTAAACAAATGCCAAAGTGCTGTCAAAACATCAACAACATCAAGGTACGTAATATAGTTCTCTTGATAATCTTAGATACTTGATTAATAGAACTTTAACAAATGCGGGAGGGTGGTAGTAGAGAGGGTAGTGGTAGGTAGAGGGGTAGTAGTAGGTAGAGGGGAGTTGGCGGGGTCCTATGTTTGATCCCAGTGGGGTGACGTCTAGTGTTTTTCAAATAATCAGAATTCAATGTGTGCCATAACAAGAGAAAGAATTCTCTGAGAAGGGGATGTGGCAGAGTATGCCACAGCTCCACCCCAATATTTTGCCAACGTAGTGTTGATCTCCCGAAAATGTGTTTGTGTCCTGAAATGTTACAGGCACAGGGCAACACATATACCAATTAACATAGGAACGTTGCTATTTCGTTTAGTAAAATATCTTGACAACCAAAAAATATAAATAAATAAAATAAAAATAAAATAAAAAAAACACGCGATCAATACTTTAAATGTAAGTTGATCCACCCTTTCCTACATCTAAAACACACCTACACAGCTGATACATAACTGAGTGATAAATGTTAATGATCTGTGTCTCAATTAACATTCGATAACAACTCTAGACTGTTTATGTTATAGGGTTATCGCCAATGTCCAAATTCATGGTTGTAAATCGACCTCGTATCGCCAATAGGTGATTGGAAGCAAGTACAGATGAAAAATGTCCAGAGAAAAACAAACACAGAAGCGTTATCCATTATTGAAAACTTTGCAAATGAATTAAAAGGATAATGGATATAATTCCCCTGACAAACGTCTAAAGGCATTTTCAGTGAGACCAATATTTAATAGCAAAGTCTGATGAAAATGATTTGATCTGCCAGTTACTGCAAAACAGGTTTGTCAATCTAGTACAATCTGCCACCTCAATCCCCAGTTAGAGGACAGAGAAGTAAGGCTAGTGCATAAAATACACGTCTATGAACGGCGAGAAGATTTTTGATTTGCTCCGTCCTGCGATGGGGTGCACTCTATAAACGTCCCTATGTAAACAAAAATAAAAGCAAAACAACCCAGGCGTCCAATATAAATGTGACTACAGAAAGGCGACAAAATGTATATGAGACTCCAACACGTCAAACAAATTCATAACGTGGGATTCGACTTTGTAAATGGTATCAATCGCGGTTACTGATTCCAGTATACCTTTGACCGGTATACCTTTGTTTTATCTATCTTTTATATTTTCAGTGCCTTTTCTGTCTAAGATAAGCTGCATGCCAAGACGTCCTGAATGTCCAAGAAAGCAATATATGTGTTGACTCTCCATTGGTTTTGGTTGTTTGTGACTTATCTCTGATCTAAGTAGAGCTCCGCATTAAACACCTGCAACGGATGGTTTGACAATCAACTTGCAGCCTCTTTGAGAAAGGATCATAGGCGTAGAAACAAGTGGGGCCAGGACACCCCACCCCACTCCCAATAACTTGACAGGTGTTTGCGGAAGATGTGTGTGTGTGTGTGTGTGTGTTGTGTGTGTGTGTTGTGTGTGTGTGTGTGGTGAGAAGCTGGGGTAGGGGACCTATTCAGATAATGAGACGAAACTGTATGCGTTTATATATCATGCAATAATATAGGGTGTGAACAAAATAAGTTGTTGGGTACAAACCTTAAGGTCAATGTCTGCCCCAATGCCGGTGGGTTTTGGAGTTGAGCCCGCTAAGAGGCAGTGCCTTATTCATATTAGATAGGGCTTTTTTTGAAAATATGATTCGTATTTTGTGTGTGTCCTCTGTTGCCGTGCTATTCTATACATACTCATTTACTGACGTAAACCTTTAAGATGCAAACATATTATAATCCTACTCTTAAGAAATAAAATGATTTAATCAAAATATCGATATCATGTCCAGTTACGTTGCAATAAATGATCTAATAGGGCGAGACACCCATCTACGGAGCAGTCAAAAATATGGTGTCTTTATTTTATAACTGCACTGCGTGAATGGCTAAATAAAAGAGAAATCGTCTGCAAAAACACACAAAACTAAAGCAGCATTGTCACTGGTATTCCAAAATTACAATTATGAAATTGTATCAATATTGAACACGAAGAACTATGATAATATAAATAAGTAGACGAAAACTTCCTTGCTTTTATTTTAAGTTGAAATTGACGACGTTAGAAAAAATCACGGAGCACTAAAATGTTAATAAAACGTAAAATAATATGAACTTTTAATCAAACAAACAAGTTAATACAACAATGAAATACAAAAAAATCTTAAATATTACAATCTTCAAAATAAATAAAGAATAGCGATATGTGTTCAATAAATATGTCTTTTGGAATGACTATGTTATTTGTTTTCTAAAGACTTTGAATTTTATGCTATGCGATCGAATTCATATGATCTCTTTCCGAAGCTGTGATATACTGATATAAATAAGTATAAAAGCCGAACAGGATCTATGAAAGTCATGCACTGCTTATAAAACATGGATATCCAACAATGATGTAAAATATGTATTTCATAAAACCATAAATAATACAATAATCTACATAAAAAAAACAATTACTTGTGTTATTTATAGCATTTTGCATCATGTATACGATGTTGTTGGTTTTCACGACGACGTCATAGCGCACAAATGACGTGCTCCGTGGCGGCTACAGTGGGGTTGTAAAAAAAATGTTTCAAATAAGTTTATGATATTTACTGAATAGATATAAATTTGAAAATGTAAACCTTTACTGTCATATAATTTAATTTACTTGATTTATAAAAGTGTATTAACTATTAAAAGTGTCCACGTAATATTTGAACGGCCCTCGTATGTAGTAAACTGAAGACACGAGTCCAGAAAAAAGTGAGTCTGTATCAGACAGTGATATGTTTGGGAGTTCAAATCTGTTTACAAAACAGAGTCTTATTGAGAGCTTTGAATATGTTTACGAATTAGTGTCAGGAAATTAGTGTTACCATTTTGTTGACGCGGACATAACATCAAATGCTAAGCACTTGTAACTGATGTGTCACTTGCTAACGATATTAAATTAATTGCTTGCTTAATCTACTCAGCAACCTATATTAGTGTACGCATATACTAATTTGGAATATTCGCTTGCGAAGAAACAGAAGTGAAAAGTCGATTAAGTGATACTTTCGGATGATTAGACAGACCATGTAACTCTGTAGTTATACTGTTCCGGAAGGAAATGGAACATTGATTCTATGATTACATTTGTATTGGTTATACCATCTAATAATTATGAAAACTAGCAGACAGATGACGTGAGAGGATATTGTAGATGGCATATAGAGAATAATAAATTGGTATTTTCAAATCAAACCCTCAATCAGGCCCGAGATAACATATCAGCCCGAGAGCATTATTAGTATAACTCTGTTGAACTGTCAACTTCTTATAGGGTGTATGTGTCTCAACTTATTCGTTTTTCAAGAGCTTGTACTCGAGTATTCGTAATCTTTGTATAACTAAAAAGCTACTCAATCAGGGTTACCGTTACCATAAACTTCGTAAAACCTTTGCAACATTTTATTATCGTAACCCTGATCTTCTTTCCAAATATAAAAGTAACTTAAGGACTCTTCTGCGACAAGGACTATCACAACCTGTCTTCTATGGTGATGTGATTTATAAACTTCGTAAGATTCTTGGTCATGATCACTTACATACTATCTTTGTTAAACTTGTTAAAAGGTTTATCAAAAGAGGTTATGACACTATCATTTTGCAACGTACTGCATGCTTGGTGGTGGACCCTTTTACAGTTCGCCACTATGCTTTCCTCTTTAATTGTACGATGACCGGACAGACTGTGGACCCTATGATGACGCCTACCTAAAGCCCATTGGGACGGTGGCGTTTGATGTTTGTCTATGATCTTTCCTGTCGTGCCCTTAATGGTTTATTCTCTTGTTGCTCTGGCTTCTGCCAAGTCAATGAGTACCTTCATTGTGGATTTCTAGGCTATTGTTTTTTTGTATTATATTTACACGAGCATGTTTGGGTTTTACTTACATTGCCTATTGATGCTGCCTTGTTGGTTAGATATTAGATCATGGCGGGGATTTCTTAATTTACACTGTCCTGTTTTAATGGGATGACAGTAGGGTAAGTGTGAGGTTTGGTGCACGCTAGAACCGGTTTAAACACCCAGTGGCCTTTGTTGCCACTGACCGTGCCAAGGCGGTAGCCCTATTGTCAACCCTTTTGTGTTTGTGATGTCGTTTGTATTTTTTATTACGTTTGCCTTCTCGTTTGTCTGTTTGCATGTTTGTTTTTGTGTGTTGTGGTTGACTGTCGTCCTTGAATGCTGCTTTCCCTGTCCGATATTTTTATCTTTCTTCAACTAACATACTACACTGTTTTCCATGAAGAACTAATTAATGTTATTATTAGATATAATCCCATTCTGATGTGTTTACGTCTTTCGTGTAAGTGTACAGTCTACCCGACATTTACTGTTCTTTAACTTAATTTAAAATGAATGCTATTGAATTTGAAATTGTCAAATCAAGAAAATAAATTGTTAGTGGTTATTTTATCCACGGATGGTTCTATAGACAATAATCTGGCGGGACAGCAGGATGGAATGCAGAAGACAAACCATACGCGTGACAAATCGTATTCAATCGTAACTAATAGGTAATTTCTGTATCGCTCCGGCGAATGAAACAGAAAAGCCAGTCGGTCACTTCCGTGATATGATATTGTTTTCCCATTATTTCACCGGTGTGATAAAGCATTATTGCCTGGCAACTAAATCCTGATTGATATAACTAGCTAGGTCTATGTCGTACTGTATATTCAAAAACAACTTATTTTTAGGCAAGTATGTGATAAATACAACTATTTGTACTGTATGACAGCCTATATGAATTCATAATACGTACTGAATGTGTATATATATTTATTTTGTCAGCTATTTTAAGAATAAGAGAAGCATGTTACAGTATTATACATCATAAACTATAGGCGTTTTTCATTGGTCTAGACGCAGTCACGTGTGATTAAATAGTTTTGACCATTCTCATTGGAAATATGCCAACCGTTCAATAGTTCATCAGGTGACCTTGCAATTAGTAAATTTAGCGTCCAATAGTACATCTTTGTCATTGACGCGTTAAAAAACAACAAAGCGTCACGTGAGCGTGCAGTTATCGATATGTGTCAGTGACGCAGCGTCACGTGACCGTGCACTAGTCGATCTGCGTCAGTGACGCGCTTGTTTAAATGAACAAAGGAATCAAATACATTGTTTACACGGCTCACACTCCAAATTTTAATTTTATTAGTAACAAATTGAAACTGTTATATTTTATGATATATAATAAAACAACTATTTAATGCCATAGGAGTCAATGGATTAGATCTATTTATCCTCGGGAGTGACTACTGACCATTGAAGGCGTACGTGCTGCCTCGTGCAGTAGTACACTTCTCGGGTCAGTAGTCACTCCCTCTGATAAATGGTTCTAACCATTGACTTTTAAGGAATTAAATAGTTGTATACTATTTGAACCCGGTCATAAATATAAGATTAATAAAAAAAAGATTTGTTTGTTTGCATGGTGTTTTACGTAATATTTTCACTTTCTGTGACATACAAATCTTAGAATATTATTTGATGCTATTCTTTACTTTCCAACCACATGTCCAAGGTGTTAACATTGCTCACTATTCCCTGGAACGATGTTATTGACCAGTCTTAAGTACTAGGACTAAAGCTCCGGTTTAGCTTTCTAATGTATTGTGTAGTTGTAGTAAATCTATTAATGTGACAAATTCTATTTCATACAAATGTACACATATTGTTAACATAAATAATAACACATAATCAAAATTTGAATAAAACTAAACACCCAGCCATCTGGTATGTCTTATGAGTCTTAATTAACATAAATATTCTTTAAAAAAAAAGAATGGCATTTTATTTCAATTTTAATTTCATTTCTAAGTATATACACCACGGTGGGGAATCAAAGGCACCATAACGCTATTGTTATGCGTTAAAATTGTCACCGTGCATTTTCCGTTACGGTGCCCAGCGCAGAAATTGTTGTCAAAAGGTGAGTGTGAAATTGTGTTGTTTTTTATAAAGACGTTTTCTGTCCAATTCCCCAAAATCGGGGAATGTCATTCCGGACAAATATGTCCAACCTTTATTTTGAAAGCAAAATAATTGACAAAATGCCAAAATCTAATCGTGTAGAGCGTTTGGACTTTCAAGAGTTCATTGTTGATTTGTTAAAATCAGAATTTTGTGACCATTCTTCAACGATCTGCAGGTTTACGCTAATATTTGACCTTCATACAACTGTGTAATGGACAGATTCAAATCAACAATGAACTCTTGCAAAGTCCAAACGCTCTACACGATTAGATTTTGGCATTTCTTCAATTATTTTGCTTTCAAAATAAACGTTGGACATATTTGTCCGGAATGACATACCCCGATTTTGGGGAAATGGACAATAAAACGTCTTGATAAAAAAAAAAAATCACACTCACCTTTTGACGACAATTTCTGCGCTGGGCACCTTAACGGAAAATGCACGGTGACAATTTTAACGCATAACAATTGCGTTATGGTGCCTTTGATTGCCCACCGTGTACACGTTAGTACGCATTTAGTAGAAACCTTTTCTCTTTTTAATAAAGTATATTCATTTGCATCTTAAAGTATACTCATATATTCATTTTTGATTAACTGTATTTCTTTTCTATCTACACATAAAGAAACAGCTTATTTGACCTAAGAACATATGAAGAAGATAACAATTTTGAATAAATAAAGCACATTTTCTTATTACACGTTTGTCAGTTAACATGGTTTTAAGCCTATCAGCGTAATTCATGTTAATAAATGACGGATATAATTTATGAATCCAGTTATAAAAAAACAATCTAAGGTTGAGGTAAGTTATACACTCGAACAAAAAATGATACTCAGTTTAAATTTTTACAAAGTGTACAAAGTCTTTCTTCAACTTTAAGGTGCCTAAATCTTCCAGGTAAAGGTAAGACCCCACGTATCAGTTGTGCTATAAATGGTCTCAGATTTCTGGGTATTAATATTGTAACATAGTTTTCACACTCATATTCACCTTTTAACTGTACGTATGTTCTTAGTTTAGGCTGCCGTAACAATTCAAGTTTCCATTTCATTTCTATCTTCAATTTAAATATAACGTCCGCTGTATCTAATAATGCTTTCAAAGAGAAATCACCCATGGACTTAGTCTCATACAGATGTTCTAAGTGAATACTGTGGAATATGTTCCTGATATGTGCACACCATCCTTTTGCTTGATTATAATCCCAATTAAATTTTGCTTGATTATAATCCCAATTAAATACTTTTTTAATGATGCGGGAATCATTCATTCTTACAAGTCTTTCCCACATGCGGAGCATGGCTTGTTTATGTCTGGTTCCACCCTTTGTATCCATGTATTGCTAGATTAGAAGCGTGTCTGTGAACGCCGAGGTAAGTAGGTGGGTACGGTTTATATCCCCATACTCCGGAACAGAGTACATGATTGGTACAATACAACAATTATACAGTTTACTATACACTTTAAAGACAAGACCTTGCGCTGAACGGTGTTTATTTATAAGGCTACCAAGAGCCCTACCGGTTGAATACGCGAGTGTATTTGTTGTACTTGATAAGTCTAGTGTTTCATTTAGAACATAGCCAAGGTATTTATAATTTCCGGTCATATCAATTGTATTTTTACCTATATTAAATGCAAAGTTAGATCTTTCTTGATTTTGTTTTCTGAAATGTATTATGTTTGTCTTGTTAACATTTATTTTCAGCCGCCACTGAGAGCACCATTTATGTATATAGACTAACATTTGTTGCAAATTGTTTTCCGTTTCATCCATAATTACTATGTCGTCAGCGTAAAGTAAAATACACGTTATCCTCCCCTATGGGTATGCCAAGCTTCATTGTGTTAAGTTTTGAGACTAGGTCATTCACATATAAAGAAAAAAGTGTCGGCGACAAGATATCCCCTTGTTTAACACCACATTCAATTTTAAAATAGTTTGTAAGTTTTTTGTTGACCATTATGCAATTTTTCGGACCGTCATATAATTGCTTCACTATTGTATAAAACTGTCCACTTATACCGCACGCCAACAACTTTGACAACATACAATCAATATCAACACTGTCAAAAGCCTTCTGCATATCAATAAAGCATGTAAATGTAGATAAACCACGTGACTTACGGATACGTATAATCGAGCATAGCGTAAAAAGGTGTAAGTTTTTTACATGCTCTAAGTTTCCTAAATCCATTTTGTTCGTCAGCAATGATTCCGTTATCTTCTAAGTATAACGTCAATCTATTATTGAGCACCGATGTAAAAAACTTACTCGACGAGTTTAGAAGGATAATACCGCGATAATGTGTTTGAATCCGAGGATCATTGGTGCTGTTTTGGGGTATTGGTTTTATAATCACTTTCTTCCATGCAGAAGGCACAAGGCCAGACGAAAAACATTTATTGAAGAAACTGTAAAGTAGATCAACAGATTTGTTATTTGTGTACACTTCATATGGTAATTTATCACATCCCGCTGCGCGCGAGTTTTTACAAGTTAAACACGCCTTTGATATTCCAGTTTTTGATATGGGTCGATTGATATCGTTGACGTCGTTTTCATTTTCAGGGATATGGTTTACTTCTAATTGATCCATTTGAGATTCGATGTCTTTTTTAAAGGACTACGTACGATAAGAGCCGTATTTGGCCCCAGGATTTGTGAAAATTTCAAACGTGGAAATTCAAGTTAAAAATGTAATACATTTCCAGATAAATGTTTCATCTGTTTATAATAATGCAAAATAATATTCAAAACCGTATCTAACGGGGCGATATTGTGCCTTGAATGCAGTCAGGTAGGTCGTTTTGAGCAAAAAACGTGGAAAACGGCAATTATAAACGTCACCTGTAAAATAAACCAAAACGGCATCCCAGAGATATTTCCAGAATTCGTGCATAATGGTAATCCAAACCAAGCCTATAAATATCTCTGGAATGCCGTTTTGGTTTATTTTGCTACAGATGATTTAGTGTTTAAAAAAGCCGTATTTTTTCTCGCTGTGTTGCTATGAAGAGTTGTCGTTCGTAACAAAACAAGACCGTATCTAAGGAGAGTTATCGTACTTATATAGATGGCGCCATTTACTTCCTGGTTCACACATGGACAAAATAAACGCGTTATATGACGATTTTCCGACGGTAAGTGTTATTATTGGTAAATTACACATACTATAATTACACATGTCAATTTATTGAAATGCTGTGTGATAATGTAGAGTTAAATTTCTACGAAAGCAAGTTTTTAAGTGTTGTGTCATGTGATTTCGCGAGAGGACCGACACTCTTGTTAGATCACCAGCAGGGGTGTATAATCATTGGATGGTGGTTTGATAGAATATGCAGAAACAGAATACTACTTTTCAGTTATAACATGGAGCAGTAGGTTTTCATTTAAAGGGATATTTATATACTCACCAACTTTATTGAAAACTTGTGCAAATCACAGACCCTGTCTGACAGGCATCCATATTTGTTGTACATCCATGATACGCGCATCCTTGTCTAATCTGAACCCACAGTGGTGAGACCCGAGAAGTTTTCAAACGTAACGTTTTTACCCTCTCGACCACTGATGCGCTTATCATGGATGGGCCATATATGCCCCCCACTTCACTCCTCACACCAAGTGACAAACCCTTAAATTTCTGCAATTATACCGGTAGTTTAAACTGTGCTTGCCAGAGGTTGTTTTTTTGTGGGGGTCGGGTAAAATTTTAATAACCCAGCAATCAGTGGTTCCAGTCTCAATGGTGCCAGTGGGTATCATCTCTGTGCCTAAGGGCATGACAATTCTGTTATCAGAATCAGTTAAAATGGAAAATATTAATAAATTATCAATACCAAGTATCCGCGAAACACGTAAACATATATATGAATCTATCTGATAGCGCCTTAAAACCCAATTCAATTCAATTCTATCTGATAGTAATAGTTGGGGCACGGTTCCCAACTTCCTAAATTCCTATCCTTCCCATGTCTCTGGTTCAGCTCTAAATATCCCAAGACAACGGTTTCGATGAGCTTTTAGTAATAATTCAATTCATATTTGTATATTTGACTATAATTACACTATCCAGTGTTAAGCAATAAAACATGAGGTGTCTGATTTGGTATTTGGAATACTGCTATTTACTTATTTTTAGTGAATAACACAAACACATCATTTCAAGTGATAAATTGATATGCATCACACTCACAATGTTCATGATTAAGTGTCCCAAATTCAATTCATATTCAAAAAATAATATTTGCTTTATATACAGTGTTTTTATCTAACCTTAAATAAGCATGTTATGACAAGTTTGTGTATGTTTTTTTCAGTGTCTGAGCATGTGTAAGCTGTAAGAATTGTGACATGGTCTTGAAAGTGACATTGTCTTGGAAATATCATGGTGACATGACATTGTCTTCTTTGATGAACAATCGGTATGCAGTTTAGCTTTTAATTTAAGTATTTTTAATTTTTAAAGTTAGTATTCAACTTATTTGAATCTATAAATATGTTTATTTATAAACAGACTACAGTAGAAAAACTTGCATGTCAGGGTTACACCTGGGTACAAACACTATATTGAGATCAGTGTGTCATGTGTCAGAGAAAAAAACTCTTAATATATTTTCTCAAAAGAATGAAATGGGTTGAAATGTTCACCAATGGTGTACATGATTATAAAAGTGTAAATGGGTAATGTTTTCAATTTTATAAGAATAATAATGAAATATAACACAGTTTAGTACAGTAAATTATTTCACATATGAATTAATATATTGTGTATTTTTTTATGTAAAACAAATGTGCAATTTAATTTTCAGTGTGCCGTGTTGGTGAATGCATGGTCAGTGTTGCTGTGGCCAGTGTTATGACTACATGTATTTGGAAATACTGTAAGTTCTATGTTTGTATGTTATTAGTATGATGTCATATAATCACTATATTTATATGTTTTCCATGTATTGTAGGGTTTAAAGATGTTTTATTTTTATTATGTGCATATAAATGCATATAATTGAGCCAAATTAATGTACTAAAATGGTTAAATAGAAAAAGTTGACTATGAAAATAAAATAATAGGCCAACATAGTCATATTCTAATGGTTTCTAATCCATTTTGGCATGTGATGGCCTTTTAATCAGATTACTTTAAAAATTGATGTTGTTTTCAACAACCTCCAAGTGTTGTCATTTATAACACCTTTGAATCTGAATACAGGTGGGCTTGTATTCATAATTTATTGTGTTATGATGTTATAAAATGGTGAAGTTCTCTTGGTGCTTTCACTGCAGTTTATGTTTTATATGCAGCACTTTTTTTGTACATTTCCAACTGGAAATAACATGAAGATTATTGCAGAATATTTCAATGGAGGACCAGTCCGAGTGAACTACAGGCATCCTTTTGAACAGAATTCTACAGACATGTCAAAAATAAGCAAGTGCACAGTGCAACTATTGACTATGAACCTACATGTATGAACTCAACAAGGGCAATTTGAAAGCTAATTGTGATATAATACATACTTTTTTGGTGGAGTATACCACCATAGGTATGTTAATTTGAAATAATAAAATAAGTAAAAAAAGGGTATTAGCTGAACCACATTGTCTTGTTTGTTGTTTTTCTCCATGATATCAGGCAATATGTATTCCTTCTGGATATATTGTAAATGGTCAGGTGTAAATCATAGGTAAGACTAGAAGTATAAACCTGTTACCTAATAATCACTTTATATAACCTATGCAACATGGTTTTATGTTAGGGAGACTTTTGTAATTAACATATTAATTATTGTTTCATATAATGTCAGGCATAAATATTTTTATTACTGGCATATACTTGAATGTGTTTGGCTAAACATCTCAAGCTCATAGTACAAGTACCTATGTTTATGAATCTTTTAGTTTACAGTATAACCCATATGAGTTTGACAACATGATATTGGTAATGGAATGATAAAAAATGTGGTACCAAACATGACAGGAATTTGTCAAAAACTTTATATAATTTAATCTAAACAAAACTCAAAGTTCACTTTCTTTTGCAACTGAGTATATTATACATGGTGTTGTCTGATCTATTGATCTTTTATGAGGTTTTACCATGTCCTCAATGGGACAAATAAGTTAAAAACAAAAAAATGAACACATTTGCATATCTAAGTCATAAATTATTTTTTTTAAATTTTTGATTTGTTTGTTTGAATGGTGTTTTACATCTTCTTTAGCAATTTAAGGCCATATATGACAGTCGATTTGTTTGAGTGACAGAGGCAGACCACCCCATTGTTCTTGTGTATAACCAGTACTGTTTACCTACCACCATCTGTAAGGATCAACACTTTTTCAAAAGTCGAGATCCCAGTGGGATTCGAACTCGCAGCGGTGATAAGTGAGGTTTAACCCCTCGACCACGGAATCATAAATGTTTCAGTATAAACGTTACACAGTTTTATGGACCATTTTTTGAATCGCAATCGGGTTTTAAAGGGACACACGACAATCTTGATTTTTGAAAAACTCGTGGCGTTCCATTAGTTTTTCTACGCAACTTGCATTTGTCAATCTTTAATATTAATTAAAGGGAGTACATCATGATTTTACTAGAAATATCTTAAATTATAAAAATGTTCCAATTCATGATAAAACACTTATATCCATCAAAATATGATGTTGGAACCATATTGTTAAGGTTTAAACTTCGAATACACCATATAGCTAGGACGGAATCGGGCATACAATGCTGAAATTAACCCTGGTGCGTAACCTAGGATAGCACGTATTGCTGTACAGAATGAATATTCCTTGTAACTAAGGGGTCATTTTTAGGATCATTCATTATGTTTAGGTGCTTTAAAATAAAAAATGTCATTATTTGTCAATTTTAAGTCGGACCCCTAGACCCCTTTGAAAAGCCTGATGTATTCCCTTTAAAGCGATTTGGTTTTCATATATTATTACTGTTGAATATATTGCACTGGTAATATATGTAAACATACGGTAGCATAAGACGAAACTCATAGTTTTGTTTAATTATATCCAAGCAGGGTTCATGTCAAAATGATACTGGTTAAATAAATCGAGACACTGATAATTGATTAAAGATTGCCTTGTGTCCCTTTAAATAATATATTACAATTTTCAAAAACAGCATTACAGATTGTGAATGCGTACTGTTGCCATGGTTACGCATAATGTTATTTTAAAAACAGCAGTGAAAATTAGTATCACCTAAAACGTATGTAGATAAAGATTTCTTAACGGAGAATCAGTTTTTCGAAACTATTAAAAAAAAGTTGCTACTTTTAAGGAAACTTATTTTGACTGCCTGTTGTCATGGTAACAATGAAATGATATCAACTAAGTATGAATACAACAAGGACAACTCTATACATGTCTGAAATAAAACCATCGCTTCTAAACAAAAAAAGAAATGAAAATGTTGAAGAAAAAGGAATATTTGGTGAAAAAAACTCATTTAAACTACTGTTGCCATGGTTACCGGCAATAATATAAGACATTTACACCTTACGTTCACACCAGCCAACAAATGTTTATAAATACTAATATCAAATAATAAGAATTCACAACAAGTATTTCTGCAATGTTAACAAAAATAGGTTAGCATTGAGAAAAGTCGCAGTTTTGGTTAAAGTCAAGACTGAAACAGAGTTATCTCCCTTATAATTCATATATTGTGTTTTAATACGGTAAAACTTGATAGTGTAATTATTTATAATTTATTAGCAAACACTTTTAAAGTACAAACTTTATTAAAAACAACAATGAGCGCAAGAGTGCTTGCATTTTTCTTCCTATACCCCCCTATTTTAAGTAATTTCTTAAAAAAACATACATGTGTTGAAAACATCTTTTTTTTTGAAAAATGAGATAAGCCAACATTTTAGTTTTTCTTATTTGTTAAAATTTAGGTATTTTGCAAAACATCTGTGCATATTTCATCAAAATTTAAATAGGGGCCAAAATGGGCCCTTATCATACCTAGTCCTTTTAGGCCTTGAGCCAGGACCCACAATTTTCGATATTGTTACCAACTCAAGGGACAAATTCTACCATCACTTTTTGAAAAGAGCAATGTATATAGATTACATTTTTCCATGATAGCAATCTGGAACAGGTAGCTTATATAAAAAAAATCGAATATTAATAGGTTATCATTGTAGCGCTTTCATATAAGTTTTTGATGTTCATTTTTGAATGTCATGCTTGTGTGAATAATTATTGATGCACTTTTTAAAGATGCACTTAAGTTTACAATTCATTGAGTTACATAAAGCGTCAATAAGCTCTTTTTTAGCATTGAATTCAGTTTAAAATCTCTATTTTGCTTCAAATTAGAAGTCAATTTACCCCACCCACTATTGACACATTTTTATGCATTTAGTTTAGTTAATATGTTTTACAATATATGTGTAAACTTGTAAGAATCTGTAATTTACAACCTTTCTACATGATTTAAATAATATTATAATATGAATAAGTGATTGTTATGATATATTGATGAAATTAAGTACTAAGCAATGTTCATGGCATTGTACATATGTGTTCAGTAAGCCTGATAAGTTGAGACACATGCCAAACTGGAAGTATAAGCCTTCCTCAAAGTAACTGCAACATAAATAGTATTAACATGTTCTGATATATACATATATTGCACAGACGACACATAGTCCAAAGGATTCTAGATAAAGGAAATGTGCGGTTTAACGTGGTTTTTTTTAACAAAAGTCTTTTTTAGGTGTATGCGTCATGGCAAAACTTATTATGATTACACATTTGGATTATGTATTACACATAAATACATGAATTAAACATTGCATATTGCAGCGCAAAATCTTAAAAGTTGTCTATTTTAATACTTTTTAATTACAATTTATGCATATTTTAAGGATTTTTACACCTAAATTACCCCATAAATATACAACACAATGAAGAATTCTACATATGAAATGTAAAAATAGTAGTATATGCATTTGCACGAACCATTTTTGTGTTACTGAAAAAAGAATCGACGAAGATGAATGGATTTGAATTGGGGTTTTAAGGCGCACCAACACAAACATGCTATATGGCGCCAACAGGAATGAACATTCGATCCGGCTCACGATATCTAGATCTAGATAACAATTTGCAGAATGTACCTAGAACCTTCTTACCAGCAAAACTGCAGAGTTGCTGCAAATTCTCTAGTAAACACTCCATTTTTCGCTGGAGCCACGATAACTGCCACCACTGAAGTAGCACCAGGTTTCATGATGAAAATAATGAACAAAAATGACAAAATTAACATGAATTCGGGAAAATTTTACCCCTATGCCTGGATATGCAGTGGTCATATTCTTGCCCGGGAACCACACGGCGTCGACGAAGAAATATCTTTAGGGTGATACCCAGATCACTGTACTAACTACTTACTTTTGCGCATGCAAGTGCAAGTGGACTGATTATTACCTAAAAAAGAAGGTGTATTGCCAATGAAGAGAGAGAGGGCGTGTGTGTGTGTGTGAGGGGGGGGGGGGGGGGGGGGGGGGGGGAAGGGGGGGGGGGGGTTTGGATATATAGGGATTTAGGAACCTGCCCTACTGACGAATAGACACCTATGTTTCTTTAACATGATGGGAGACAAAAAACAAGCTATACACGGGATCGCCTGGTTTACGTCCCCATCCGACGGACGAGGGTAAAAGTTCCTTGCCCAAGAACACACCGACAAAATTCACTGGCTCCGGTGAGGCTTGAACCAGGTCCTCTGAATTTAAAGTCCCCCGTGCTATCCACTGCATCAATAGGCTGTATGAGCTCAAGCAGGATGACTGCATTAAAATAAATACAAACTAAAATGTTAATCCGTCATAAAGGTTATATCCAAGAAGCTGGGTTCACAACGGTGTCTCTAGCAAGTTTGCATCAAGTTCACGTATGTCGAGTTGCAATGTGCCTGCAAGCCTTATATACGCCCAGCTCATTGCTGTTTTGATAATCTTGGCAATTAAAGCCTTGGGATAAAACAGGACAATTAAGAATACTCAGTACGTATTATCTGATTTAAATAATATAACTTAATGTGACAATATAATATACATATAAGATATAAAAAAAAATAAACGCTTCCAGATAAGAATCGGTACCCAGTGCATCGAGATAGATTACATTTGGTGATCACGGTTAGTTTACTGATGTTTACTCTTAAAGCTATATCCGACATACAGGTGCTACTGCAGTTAAAGTAGCTATCCCGCCAACAACAGCCACATTTTACAACCTATGTACATCGTTTCTAAACCTACTGACCACGAGGTATATACATAACTTACATCGTTTGAGAATCAAAACTATATAGATACAATATAAAAAGCTTTAACCAGCCAGACAAAAAAAATGGATAATTCATTTTACAATTATTTAATTACGAATATTACAAAACCCCATGAATAAACATATACTTTTAAGCGACACATATGCATTATTATATGAGATGAACACCTGGATAGATTTTGATAAACTGTTTTTGTAGTGTAATTGTGTCGTAATTTGGAGGGTTATTTTAAAATTTGTATAACAAACACCTAAAAATCAACAGTTAAACCGTAAAATGCCTTGCCTTTTTCTTTCTCTTTTTTTTTTGCAATTTGTCGAAAATGCAGTGGTCTACTTTGTGATTTTTAGTTCGTGGATTTATTCAATAAAACTTTTGAAGTGATTTTATGAAAAGTGTACAACTTCAAGCCATAAAAAAGAGACACACTCGCCTTGTCTCAAAGTGCTCTCATGTTTTAAGAAACAACAACAATTTCTTTATATAAATCTGTAAAACTGTGACCCCTGTGGTGGCCATATTTGACCCCATTGTCGCCATTTGAACAAACTAGGTAGAGGATCATAAGCTTATGGTACATGCAAACTATTATTTAGCTTCTGAAGTATCAGAGAAGCTGTTTGAATATGTTTTACTATATAATTCAATGTTATAGTGTGACCCCCGGGACAGGGCAAAATTTGATTCCAGGCTTGATTCAAGGGACACCATAAAAAATTGCTTGGTACAGGACAATAATCTTAAGCTTCATGTAGCTTCACCTCTAGCTCTTGTAGTTTCAGAGAAGATGTTTATAGACGTTCCTACATAACTCTATGTAAATATGTGACCCCCGGGACCGGGCAAAATTTTACCATAATATCACCATTTGAACAAAATAAATTGGTAGAGATCGAGACTCTTATGCTACATGCATCGTATTAGATCTTTAGCTCTTGTAGTATCAGAAAGAGAATATTTTATGGACTTTCCTATATAACTCTTTGTAAAACTTTAACCCCAGAACCCCCCCCCCCTCCCCGTGTTCATGCCTGTTAGGCGCCATATAACCTTTCATGTGTTGGTGCGCCTTAAAACCCAATTCAATTCAATTCAATAACTCCAGAACCGGGCCAAAGCTTGTACAATAACCTCTGGCTCTTGTTTTTTTTAAAGAAGAGATTTTAAATATCTTTCTATATGAGTCTATGTAAATATATGACTCCTGGGGCGGAGCCAGATATGACCCCAGGGTCAACATTTTAACATACTTGCTAGTGGACCATAAGCTTATGCTTCATGCATAACATGGGACCACTAGCTGTTACAGTTTTAGAGCAAATTATTTATTTTTAAAGATTTCCTATATAACTGTATGAAAAAATGTTACATCCGGGGCTGGGCCATATTTGACCCTGGGTTCACCATTTTATAAATACTTGGTAGAGGACCCTAAATGTATAATACATGCAAAATATTAGACCTGTAGCTCTTCTAGTTTCAGCGAAATCGATTTTTTAAAGAAACAAGAGTTTTGCTTAAAAGGGGGAGATAACTCTAATAACAGGAATCAGCTACCCTGTTCACACTGCTATCATGGATTTTTTGTTTCTCTACAAGGTACTCAAAAACATGGTACTAGTAAGAATTTGTCCCTTGAGATGGTAACAAAAAAGTGTATGGCTCACGGTCTATTTCAAAACTTCATCATAAAATGTTCCATCAAAATTTGCATTCTCGCATGCTTTAGCTTTATTAAATAACAGTTTAACTCATTTTCCCGTTTATTCATAACACTTTCAGAATCATACGTTATGTTTCCATTTTCATCATATACTTCCATTGGAATGCTCTTTTTAGATTTAGGTATGAGATCTTAGCTTTGTGGTCCCAATACTTTCTCGGGTCACGTCGGTTCGTAGCTCTTCTATTTCCATTTGCCTGTTACTATAGAACTGTTTTTTTGTACGTCTGACGTTCCTATCAAAGTCACGTTGACTCTCCAAGAATATTTGTCTTTTAAGGTTTTTTGTCTTTTTGTTCCCTTACATTTTAAAAAACATTTTTCATTCGCGCAAAGTTGTTTCCACATGGTTTCAAGAGTTTCATCCCACCATTCCTTTGGCGAGTGTCTATACCGTTTTTTAACACCCTGTGAGACGCACTTCAATCACATCTTTTCGTTTAGCTCGTTGTAATATATGCTACATATATCCTCATACAATAAATCGATTTGTGATTGATTAAATAATTGTGTTTCTATTATGTATTATATCAATTAACACTGATGCGTCAAGAATGTTTTGCGGAATAGAGCTACATTCAAACTTCTTATAATCTAAAGGAATCTGAGTATGTTCTTTTGACAAAAGTTCCCCGTTTTCACATTGTCGATTTCTTTGTATAACTTCGGATGATTGAATAACGCAGACAAGTACTGCACCTTACAGTGCGGGCGAATATTATATATATCATACAGTTCTTTTAAATTTAGAATTTGAAAATAATTGATTTTATCGGTGAGATGTAAAATAAAATAGTGAACTACCGATTTACCTATTGCTGAAGTGGATGTACAATTATCATTATCTTGGTTAATTCTACCGTTTATAATACACATTTTGCTTTCTCTGAGAAATTCTAAAAATGACCCACGATGCTTATTTTTAACGTTATCAATTATTTGTCTAATAGTAAATTGTCGATACATTCAATACAATCATTAATATTTCCTAATCTTGCGTTTATGTCTCCATAAAAAAGCAAAATATCAGCATGAATATTTCTTCAAACGGTACTAATCAAATGGTTAAAAAAGTCATCAGAGTTTTGTCCGCGTTCTGAGCCCTCTGGTGGCAAATAACGTGCACATATTACTATTTCCTCGCTATTTAGTTATTTATCAGTTTAAAGCAAGTAATACCTTTAAAAGAATTATCAATACATAAAACAGTACACAACTGAACAATCTCTGTTTTAATTACGAGAGCAACACCACCGGAACCGGAACGTGCTGTAGCTTTCAGTTTTAGTCTGTTTTGAGCGTAAAACTCATAGCCTGAAATAAAAAGTTGTTCATCGTTTTTTTAATTTCGTTTCATTTAAGCATATTATATCAGGTTCAATTTGTTTAATAGTCGAAATTGTCCATTTTTCTCTGTCCAGCTGTTGACGTTCCACTGAATAATTTTCAGGTGGCATCACATGACTGGGTAGGCTCCTAGTTGTCTGTGTCTGGGTCTGACTGCAAGCTTGTGTCCAGGGCTCCTCGATTTCTGGATGTACCTGCGGTCGGGGGCGTCGGGGGCCTCGGTGCGCGGCGCCGACGCTGACGTCTGGAATTGGACCACGGTATAAGTTACTATCGATAAACACGTTTCCAGATCGATATTTAACCTGTCTGCGGTCCAAACTTGCTTGATCTATGATCGGTTTAAGAGCGCGTCATTTCTGCATGTCGCCGTCCGTCAGATCGTCTATCATATTATAGTTCTCGTTCTGTTAGGCGGCACGCTTCGCTTGAAATATTTTCACTTACAAGTGTATGTTGTTGGAAAGTTAAAGTTCCCACCAAATAATGAATTATAAATGTTCACCAACATATACAAGAATGCATGTAGTTAAACAAAATATCAGCACACACAAACACGCGCACGCAAGCATAATTCCATGATTTTCAAAACACATGTTTCTATCAATTTTAAAGTGAAAATGTTAAATTTTTTCGAATCTGTTTACAATTTATTTTTCAACAAATATTATATAGATTTTGTTCTTGTTTACAAAGCTATTTCATTCCACTGGAGATAACACCATAATCATACATTGCACTTTTGACAAACCTACATAAATACGAGTTATACCTAAACATAAAATTATTGACCCAAAATAGTATGAATACAGGTCATTTCTGAATTCACGTTCAAACATAAGCCGCCAGCATATGGTGCTGTGGAGAGAAATATGATTTTCATTTCAATAATCAAGTTTAAAGCCTACTCCACAGATACATAGTCAAACGACCAAGACGTTATCGAATATATAAATACAATTAGGCTGGTCTATATTTAAACAAGAAAATCACGCATGTGGCCGCGTGCATTCGATTATTTTAATTGATTTTTAAAATTTTGTCCCGCATTATTTATCACAGGTGGTAATCAGAGGAACTACCCAACCGAGGTGTTTTTTATAATTTGTTTACTATTTAATGCATTGACAATATATCGAAACGAAAACAAAAGAATATAACCAGTTGATGTCCGTAGATTACATGTTGACAAAAACTTAACATGGTTAACGTTTTTTTGCAGGAAGATAAACTACATTTGCATTAAGTGAGGTACCGCTAGTGCCATATATCTCGTTCTTGCATACTGGATAAGGTTATCCGCATTTTACATGGATGATGGAAAGCCTGATCTTACACATGGGGGGAGGTAAAAATCACGCTAATGTCAATAACGTGAACATATGTATGACGTCACTGAGTAAAAAAGAAATTAAAACGTTAGCTATTGGCGACGTCAACGCATAAAATATCAATGATATGCAAGAAATGTTGTGTTTAGCGCAGATAAAATTATTTGAGTCGACCCTATCAATCTTACAAAATATTAGACTATGTTTCTTAGTCTTACATGTATTTCTATGTTTCCTTAGTCTTAAATGTATATGTTTCATAGACTTACATGTATTTCTAAGTTTCCTTAGACTTACATGTATTTGTAGGTCACATGAGCTAAATGTATTTTGCAGATAATTATCGTCAATCGTTGCATGAAGATGTTAGAATTACATGTATTTTTAGGTCACATGAGCTGCATGTATTTGGAAGATTCTTATCGTCAATCGTTGTATGAAGAACTTAGATTTACATGTTTTGTAGGTCACATGAGCTGCATGTGATTTGCAAATACTTATCGTCAATCGTGGTATGAACATGTTAGACTTACAGCTGTTATTGAAGTCTTTATTGACACCTCTCGGTATCTGGATGACATATTGAACATTGACAACCATTTCTTTCCAACTATGGGTAATACTATTTATCCTAAAGAACATCAGCTTAAGAAAGCTACTATATCTGATAATAACCCTTCTTTTCTTGATTTAGATCTCTCGATTGAAAATGGTGAAATAATTAGCAAAATCTATGACAAGAGTGATGATTTTAATTTTGCCATTGTTAATTATCCCCACTTGGATGGGGATGTTCTCCGAGCACTTTTTATGGGGTGTATGTGTCTCATCTTATTCGTTTTTCAAGAACTTGTACTCGAGTTTAGGACTTTAATATTCGTAATATTTGTATAACTAAAAAGCTACTTAATTAGGGTTACCGTTACAATAAACTTCGTAAAACCTTTGCAAAATTGTAATATCGTAACCCTGATCTTCTTTCCAAATATAAAAGTAATGTAAGGTCTCTTCTGCGAAAAGGACTATCACAACCTGACTTCAATGGTGATGTGATTTATAAACTTCGTAAGATTCTTGGTCATGATCACTTTCATACTATCTTTGTTAAACTTGTTAAAAAGTTTATCAAAAGAGGTTATGACTCTATCATTTTGCAACGTACTGCATGCTTGGTGGTGGACCCTTTTACTGTTCGCCACTTTGCTTTCCTCTTTAATTGTACGATGACCGGACAGGCTGTGGACACTATGACGACGCCTACATAAAGCCCATTGGGGCGGTGGCGTTTGATGTTTGTCTATGATCTTTCTTGTCGTGCCCTTAATGGTTTATTATCTTGTTGCCCTAGAACCGGATTAAACCCTCAGTGTCCTAATTTGCCACTGACCGTTCCAAGGCGGTAACCCTATTGTCATCCCTTTTGTGTTTGTGATGTCTTTGCATTTAGCATTACTTTTGCCTTCTTGTTTGTCTGTTTGCGTGTTTGTTTCTGTGTTTTGTGGTTGACTGACCTCCTTGAATGCTACTTTCCCTGTCCCATCTTTTTATATTTCTTTATATTTATATATAGGTCAAATGAGCTGCATGTATTTTGTAGATACTTCAATCGTTGTATGAAGACCTTACACTTACATGTATTGTCGGTCACATGAGCTTCATGTATTTTGCAGATATTTAGTGTCAGTCATCGTATGAATATGTTAGATTTACATGTATTTGTAGGTCACATGACCTGCTTGTATTTTGCAGATACTTATCGTCCATGTAAAAATCGCTGTATGAAGATGTTAGACTTACATGTATTTATAGGTCACACGAGCTGCATGTATTTTGTAGATACGTATCGTCAGTCGTTGTATGAAGACCTTAGAATTACATGTATTTGTAGATCACATGAGCTTCATGTATTTTACAGATATTTAGTGTCAGTCATCGTATGAAGATGTTAGACTTACATGTAGTTGTAGGTCACGTAAGCTGCATGTATTTTGTAGATACTTATCGTCAGTCGCTGTAAGGAGATGTTAGACTTACATGTATTTGTAGGTCACATGAGCTTCATGTATTTTGCAGAAAATTAGTGTCAATCTGTGTATGAAGACGTTAGATTTACATTGTTTTTAGGTCCCATGACCTTTGTGTATATTGCACATATTTAACGTCAGTCATTGTATGAAGATGTTAGACTTACATGCATTTGTAGGTCACATGAGCTGCATGTGTTTAGCGGATACTTATCGTCAATCGTTGTATGAAGATGTTCGACTTACATGTATTTGTAGGTTACATGATCTGAATGTATTTTGCAGATACTTCGTTGTAGGAATATGTTTGACATGTATTTATAGATCTCATTAACTGCATTTATTTTGCAAATATTTATTGTCAATCGTTGTAGGAAGTTTGTTAGAAATTTTTATTTATTGGTCACATGAGCTGCATTAATTTTTGCGACTACTTATCGTCAATCCTTTTATGAATTCCTTAGAATTACATGTATTTGTAGGTCACATGAGCTACATGTGTTTTGCAGATACTTAGTGTCAATCATTGTATGAAGATGTTAGCCTTACATGTATTTGTAGGTCATTTTAGCTTCATTTATTTTGCGCATATTTAGCGTCAGTCATTGTTTGAAGATGTTATACTTACATGCATTTGTAGGTCACTGGGCTGCGTGTATGTTGCACACATTAAGCGTCAATCGTTGAATGAAGATGTTCGACTTACATGTATTTGTAGGTAACATGATCTGCATGTAATTTGCAAATAATTCGTTGTATGAAGATGTTAGATTTATTTGTTTACAGGTCACATAAGCTGCGTGTATTTTGCAATTACTTATTGTCAATCGTTGTATAAAGGCCTTAGACTTATATGTATTTGTAGGTCACATGAGGTGCATGTGTTTTGCAGATACTTGTCGTCAATCGTTGTATGAAGATGTTAGACTTACATGTATTTGTAGGTCACATGAGCTGCATGTATTTGGTAGACACTTATCGTCAATCGCTGTATGAAAACCATAGACTTACATGTATTTGTAGGGCGCATGAGCTGAGTATATTTTGTAGATATATATCTTCAATCGTTGTATGAAGACGTTATAATTACATGTATTTGTAGATCACATGAGCTTCATGTAATTTGCAAATATTTAGTGTCAATCTTTGTATGAAGACGCTGAACTTACATGTATTTGTATGTCACATGAGCTGCGTGGATGTTGCACTTATATAGTGTCAATCATTGTATGAAGATTTTACACTTAAGTTATCAATTTTTTGCAATGGAAAATGTTAAAAACGTGTTTTGTTGTCGAAATATCTGTATTAAAATCCTGCTACTGAAAGCTTTCCCATCGTCGTTGAATGTATTTTGAAGATATTTAGCGTCAATCGTTGCAGGAAGATATTATACTTATGTATTTGTATGTCACATGAGCTGCATGTATTGTGCAACTGCTTATCGTCAATCGTTGTATGAAGGCCTTAAACATACATGTATTTGTAGGTCACATGTGCTGCATGTGCCTTGCAGATACGTATCGTCAGTCGTTGTATGAAGATGTTCGACTTACATATATTTGTAGGTTTCATGAGCTGCATGTATTTTGCAGATATTTATTGTCAATCTTTGTAGGAAGTTGTTAGACTTATTTATGTATAGGTCACATGGGCTGCATGCATTTTTGCAACTTCTTATCGTCAGTCCTTTTATGAATTCCTTAGAATTACATGTATTTGTATGTCACATGAGCTGCAAGTATTTGGGAGATACTTATCGTCAATCGTTGTTTGAATGACTTAGAGTTACACGTATTTGTATATCACATGAGCTGCATGTATTTTGTAGATACTTATCTTCAATCGTTGCATGAAGACCTTATACTTACATGTATTTTTAGGTCACATGTATTTTGCAGATATTTCGTGTCAGTCATGGTATGAAGATGTTAGACTTACATATATTTGTAGGTCATACGAGCTTCATGTATTTTGCAAATATTTAGTGTCAATCTATAGTTTGAAGACATTAGACTTACATATATTTATAGGTCACGTGAGCTGCGTGCATTTTGCACATATTTAGCGTCAGTCTGTGTATGAAAATGTTAGACTTACATGCATGAGCTACGTGATCCCACCTTAATTCCTTTAAGCGATGGGAAAGCTTATATTAGCAGGATTTTATAACGGATATTTCGACAATAAAACACGAGGTAAACATTTTTTACTGCAAACATTTGATAACTTAGCAATAAAATGTTTTAATTTTACAATATGCAAACTCTTTAAGCACAAATTAGTGTTTTATTTCATACACCAGTCAACCCCATTTTTGCTTCTTGGAGAAGGGGTTGGATGGGGTATGGAAGTTAATACTCTGACCACGAAATGATACCTGCGGCTAATGTGACCTACAAATACATATAAGTCGAACATCTTCATACAAGATATTGTCAGTAAACATGGTAAATATCTGCAAAATACATGCAGCCCATAAATACATGCAGCCCATGTATCCTACCAATACATGTAAGTCTAACATCTTCATACAATGACTGACACTAAATATCTGCAACATACATGCAGCGCATGTGACCTACAAATGCACTTAAGTCTAACATCTTCATACAATGACTGACGCTAAATATGTGCAAATGCAGGCAGCTCATGTGACATACAAGTAATTGTAAGTCTAACGTCTTCATACAAAGATTGACACAAAATATTTGCAAAATACATGAAGCTCATGTGACCTACAAATGCATGTAAGTCTAACATCTTCATACCACGACGACTAACACTGCAAAATACATGTGACCTACAAATACATGTAAGTATAACGTCTTCCTACAAGGATTGAAGATAAGTAACTACAAAATACATGCAGCTCATGTGACCGACAAATACATGTAAGTCTAAGGTCTTCATACAACGACTGACGATAAGTATCTACAAAATACATGCAGCTCATGTGACCTTTACTTGGGATGGGAAAGATTACCTAATAGAAGTCGACTATTATAATCGCTATTTTGAAGAAAATCAGCTTCCAAATGCAACAAGTAGGGTATATTTGCTCGATAGGGGATACCTTTTGTCACCATATCAGATGGTGGGCCGTGCTATTCATCTCCAGCATTTGAGACATTGCAAAAGACTGGGATGTCAACCATAATTTTACTAGCCCTTACCATAGACAAAGTAATGGACTGGTAAAAAGAATGACGCAAACTGTCAAAAGAATCTGGTCAAAAGCAAACTCTGATGGGAGAGAAGCTCTTATAGGGATTTTGGAATACCGCTCTACCCCATTAAAATGTGACTAGCCATTACAGTTACTAATGGACAGGCAACTGCGATCAGTTATGCCTACACTTCTTAAGAAACTTTTCCCCAAAAACATTATCATGCACAAGTCAGCAAAAGCATGCACTCAGCTAAAATAAAGGGGAAATATATTTTGATAGGAATACAAAAACACTGAAACGAAGAAATATAAAAAGATCGGACAGGGAAAGTAGAATTCAAGGAGAACGGTCAACCAAAAACACAGAAATAAACACGCAAACAGACAAACAAGAAGGCAAAAGTAATAATAAATGCAAATGACATCACAACACAAAAGGGTTGACTATAGGGCTACCGCTTGAAATAGGGGAGCCTGTTAGGATTCATCAACAACAGCAGTTGTAGAAGCCTGATATTGTTACTCAAAAACACAATGAATTCAGTCAAAACTAATAATGGTGCATGTTATCGTAGAAATCACCATCACCTCATGAAATCAAATGAAAAAGCTTAATATTTGTTAGACTCAGACCTACAGGTAATTGACAAAGTCTGCTCTGATAGTGAATATGTAAAACCCTCCCAGAACCCCTGTTAAATGAGGACGTTAACCAACAGCCAAATTTCTCAGTTACAACATCATCCAGTTTGCCTGTGTCAAGTTCACCAACATCTGGCAAACTTGTTAAACCGAAATTAACTGAGTCAATGTAAAAACAATTAAATCTGTGTCATGTGTGCGATACATTTTGTTTTGTTATCATGTGCTATCAAGATACAGACATTTCTAATTGATCAAATGACTACGTCAAAAAGTAACAATTTATGATGTCGTCCGGTAATCAATTAATTCCTAATCAAATTTCTCGTCACTTCATATTATATCATAGGGAATATGTTTTCTTAATATAAGTAGTTTACACACACAGAAACAACGAACAAACCCAAAGATGAACAAAAGGCTAAACAAGACAACAAAAACACAAAAGGGTTGACAATAGGGCTATCGCCTTTGGACGGTAAGTGGCAAAAAAAGGCCGCTGGGTGTTTAAACAAGGTTCTAAGGTGCACCAAACCTCACATTTACCCTACTGTCAACCCAATAAAACGGGACACTGTAAATAAAGAAATCCCTGTCATGAACTATTCTCTAACCAACAAGACAGCATTAATAGGCAATATAAATAAAACACAAAGCTTTTGTATACAAAAATACAAAAAAAAACAATAGCCTAGAAAGCCACAAAAAAAGGTACGCATTGACTTGGCAGAAGCCAGAGCAACAAGAGAATAACCATTGAGTACCCGACAAGAAATGACTGCAGACAAACATCAAACGTCACCGTCCTTTTGGGCTTTAGGTACACGTCATCATAGGGTCCACAGTCTGTCCGGTCATCGCACAATCAAAGAGTAAAGCATAGTGGCGAACTGTAAATGGATCCACCACCAAATGATAGGGTCATAACCTCTTTTGATAAACATTTTAACAAGTTTAACAAAGATAGTATGAAAGTGATCATAACCGTGGATCTTACGAAGTTTGTAAATCGGGTCACCATAGAAGTCAGGTTGTCATAGTCCTTGTCGCAGAAGAGTTCTTAAATTACTTTTATATTATTGGGAAGGTTACGATAATAACATTTTGCAAAGGTTTTACGAAGTTTATGGTAACGGTAACCCTGCCGGACGTGATGGAGTAGCTTTTTAATTATACAAAGATTACAAATATTAAAATCCTTAACTCCAGTCAAGCTCTAGAAAAACGCATAAGTTGAGACACATAGACCCCATAAGAAGTTGCTCGGGGAACATCCCCATCTAAATGGGCATAATTAACAATATCAAAATTAAAATCATCTCTCTTGTCATATATTTTGCTAATTATTTCACCATTTTCAATGGAGAGATGTAAATCAAGAAAAGAAGGATTGGTATCAAACATAACCATAGTCATGATAGTAGAAAAGAAAGGGATATCAATGTTTAATTTGTCATCCAGAAACCGAGAGGTCACATGGTGACCCTCTATTATTCTATTATGGGTCTGTAGATTTCATAGAGGGTCACTAAATCAATATGGACTACAATTCCGATTCAAAGATTAAATAATTTACAAATAGTTCTTTAAGGCGTTAGTTAGAAACATAATAAGTAAATTAATAATGTTTTTAAAACTGTAAATGTCGTGACGTCAACGTCATGACGTCAGATTGCGCGAACGTCTCAATGACGTTGACGTTCAATTAAAATGGGTTAAATATCGGTGTTTGCCTTCAAAAAAGTGCTCGATGCAATAAATCAGTTATTGTATTTGTTATTGACACCCTACAGAAATATGTGAGGTCAGTCAGATTAATAGGGGGACTCGGCTATTGCCGCGCCCCCTATAAAGGTTACTGACCCCACATATTTCTGTAGGGGGTCAGTAACAAACCCAATAACTAATAATAGGAAGATGAGTGCTTCGCAAACTTCTTGGCAAGTCCACATTGTGTATTTGTCTAAACTGCCGTTTGTAAAAAACGCTTTAATATTATTACAGGCCAAAAATGTAGTATTTTCCCTAGCGAATGCTTTTTTGAATAAGAGCAATAAGCTTGTCTTTGATAAGGTGATGTGGTAAGGTTGTATATAGTATAAAGAAGTCATAGTTGCTAATAGATGAAACTTAACGTTTGTTGCAAATTGTATCAAGAACGTCTACTGAATCGTTTAAAGACCAAAACAAATTTATACCAGAGTTTTCATAAGTGTTATCACAATATTGTTTAACGTGATCTTTAGTGAGACAAGAAGTTAAAATATCGATATAAAAATGAACAGGCCGCTGGGCAATTACAATTTGGAGATGTTTGTGGTGGTACAGGCACTAGAATTCGAAATAAAGCTGGCCTTATACGGAATTTTACGTAATTTAGGAATCCAGTACATAGTTGGCTGTTTGTTCTGCCTTTCGTCTACCCCAGCCTTGAAAGTAGTGCACCGAGTGATATGTGTGGAAACAACATCATCCTCAGTAGAATGAACTGGAGTATACGGATTAGTGCTACCGAGTTCCAGAGATAAAACACTGACGTAATGTTGGCGTCAAACAATAATCACATTATTAGCTGCTTTGTCAGCAGGAACTAAAAACAATTTAATATGAATAAGGCACTGCCTCATAGCAAGCTCAACTCCTTAAAATCACTGGAATGCAAATAAAAACAATCATCAGCACATTATGGTTATTAGAGCCACCTCATTGAAAGGTGGAGAATACAAAATAATCCTGGAACTCTGCCCTGCTACCGGTTACACAAAACACCCAATTCTACCTATTTCCCCATATCCACTCAAATCTACACCAAATCCACTCCAAATCTACCCCTAAATATCCCAAATCCACACCAAATCTACCTTATATGGTGTTACATCGATGAAATTGTAAAAAATATCACAACAAAAAAATTCATTGAGTAAAATGAAGATGTTGTTGTTTATTATTTGTTAATCATTTATTTTGTTATCACAATGTGTAAAAAAATAACGCAAAAATCGTTAATTCAGTAATAAATTAACAAATATATCTTCATTTTTCTCAAATGATTTTTTTATTTTTGATATTTGGTACAATAACATCATTGTTAAAGCATATAAGGTAGATTTGGTGTGGATTTAGGAAGTTTAGGGGTAGATTTGGTGAAGATTTGGGTGGATTTGGGGGAAATAGGTAGATTTGGGTGTTTCGTGACATACCCTACTCTCACTGTCAGAAACATTGTAATAATTATTTAACATGCAGACAGGATGGCCTTTGGTTGTTTGGACATTCTATTTACCAGACACACAAAGCCAAGCGAAAATGTCTTGCGCAAGATACTTGAACTGAATTGAATGTTGTTAAACGGCTCATCAACACAGTAGAGAATATTTAGATCTGCCCCAGAGAGAGAGGGGAATGATACATGGGAATCCGGGAACCGTGCCCTACTCTTATTATCAAATAGATTCCTATAGTTCTTTAACATGCTCGGAGATAGATACACGGGACCACCCAGTTTACATCCCCATCCGACGGATGAGGCTAAGGGAAAGTGCCTTGCCCAAGAACACACCGACGAAACACACCACGGAGGATTGAACCCGGGGCCTCCGGTTACAAATCCAAGATGCTTGATCTTAAACTTTTGGTGTTGTGCACACCCAATATATTAATGATACGGTAACAGTTTCATCTCATTATCTGAAATTTTTGGACAGCTTATTCGAATGAACACCAAAATTACATCAGTATTCACATTGACCTTGAACATGTAACCATTATTTTAATGTGCAATACACGGTCTATTGAAAACACATATGCAAATAAGGATACGTCTCATTATTTCAAGAGCTAATTATGATCTATGAAGATCCCAACTTTATACTTGGAAGAAGAAGAAGAAGAGAATAAGAAGAGAATAAGAAGAAGAGAAGAAGAAGGGGTTTAGGAGTATGACTGGACATGAAAACTGCATGACCTTGAACAAAGGATCCCTAAATGTGTATGCTACTTACCAAATGGAATGGACAAGAACATTTTTATTAAGGACTATTGAAATAAAACTTAAGTCTGTTTTTGTTTGTTTGGTGTGTAATGTCATTTTCCAGCACATTTTAGGCTATGTATGACGGTCAACTTTTTTTAGTTGTGGAAGCCTGTCACATATTCCTGGGTAGAACATGTAAGACATGTACTGTATAATTCCGTCGTCGTCCGTCGTCCGTAAGAATCAACAC
Source organism: Cyrtodaria siliqua (assembly GCA_037043455.1). NCBI lineage: Eukaryota > Metazoa > Mollusca > Bivalvia > Adapedonta > Hiatellidae > Cyrtodaria > Cyrtodaria siliqua. The sequence goes on along the minus strand of JAWPHD010009859.1, from coordinate 28,664 downwards.
TTACAAGTGGAGCTCAAAGTAGGATTCGAACCCGCAGCGTGGAGACGGTTTCCAACGCAGCGTCTTTACCCTCTCAACCACGGATGCGCTACAAAATATCAAATCATGTCTGGGTAACGTTCTCTAACTCACTCACTACTCACCAATGTCACTAGACGAATGCAGCTCGGGTTCGCTTCCCTGTCCTTAACGCGAGAGGTTACCATCATATGTGCCTTCCAGAGTGATTTGTGTCAGCTATGTAGCTTTCTTTGTAATCAATGTATAAAAAGAAAAAAGTTTGAGATTGTGGTAATCCGACTGATTCTTGACGAAGTAGCTTGTATGTTTTGATTTTCGCCGTGGCGGCCATTTTGATAATTCGACGATAACGAAAAACACAAACTTGATAGAGGCCAACCCAAGGAACATGTATATGATATTTCAGTAGAATGGAATGAGTGGTTTCGGAGGAGATGTCGTTTGAAATTTCCTTAAATTTGAACTAGTTTTAGCTATGGCGGCCATCTTGGATGATTGGCGGCCGTGAAAAACACAAATCTGAGAGGAATTAAGTTTCATCAAAATCTTTCAGGCGGTTTCAGAGAAGATGTCATTTTTAACCTTTTCCTATGTAAACTTTGGGTCGCCGTGGCGGCCATTTTGATTATTTGACGATAACGAAAAACAAAAACTTGATAGAGGTTAACCCAAGGAACATGTATATGATATTTCACAAGAATGGAATAAGTGGTTTTGGAGGAGATGTCGTTTAAAATTTCCTTAAATTTGACCTAAGTTTTAGCCATGGCGGCCATCTTGGATGACTGGCGGCCGCAAAAAACACAAATCTAAGAGGGACTATCCCAACTATTATTGTGATTAAGTTTCATCAAAATCCTTCATGCGGCTCTAAATAACGTTAGATAATGTGTTGATAAGCCATTAAACAATATCTGTTCAAGAAGCTACTGTTTAACACTGCAAAAAGAAAAATATTTCCTGGCAGATGGATGTTAACAAGCATGTACTGGAGTCCGGCATATGAAAGACTAGATGAATCCATTGAAGAATTGATTTGCGAATGTCATCATTGTTTAAGGATTTAATTTAGTATTTCGATCTTTCGACAGGCTAAGTAAAACATTTAGTCTAGTTGAAAGTGTGTGAAGTCCGAGGCACTTCTCACTAACTTGAAACTAGCTACATGTTTTTCATACCCCGTTAAAATATTGAAATATTGAATTCAATCCTTTTATGTACATTTTGTTTGTTCTGTATGTTATTCAGACTTTACTCATGTAAATTTATATGTAATTGTGCTAAAAATATTGTTTTAAACCTGTTATACATACTGTTGGTAACAGTGACGTTGCCAACCTCGCACACATTTTTTATAGCAACTGATGACAGTTAGCATGAGAACGTCAAGACACGTTTACGGTTATGTTATACAACCAAAAAAATAAGTTATTCAAACGAATAAACTACACCTTGTTTGTTTTAGCCCTGCCCATTTAAGGTCAATGCAATAGAAATGTAAATATTGGGATTTGAACGGTGGTAGTGAGTGGCAACTTTACCATAAATAGCTTTATGGTAAATTTTCCATTCACTTTGCATTTTATGGTAAATTTGCCAGCCACTGCCGTCGTTAAAACACCAGGAATACTGAAAATTAGTGAATCAATTCTTAAATATACTGTTTATATTATTAACCTGTTCTTATATTATCAACAATAATGTGCCTTTGGGGGTATGATAAATGATAAAATCATAAACAGTGCCAGAAAGATAACATATCATCAGTGTTAGTAATGTACCGATTATTCGATTGTAACCGAATCGATCATCTATCTGTTACTTAGGCATCAGATTATGATGATCGATTATGAAAGTCTATAATCAATAATCGGTTGCATGTAAAAATGCACTTAATGTTCAAAATAGAAATAAACATGATTTTCCATGAGACCACACTTGTGAAAATGAACAAATAAACAAATTTATATCAATTATAATTATTTTGCTGTTGAAATGGCAATGGTATAAGACACAAGACAGGAAAGAAAACCTGATTAATCAGTAATAATTCTAAGTTCAAGGCCTCAAACTCAGATTAACATACACATCTTATGTTTCATATTAACTCACCGAGTATAACCGATGATTGATCGGTTACATCCAACCGATTGTAAATGATGATCGCTGGTAAGTTTCAACCGACTGCCCATCACTAATCAGTGTATTTTTAGACCACAGAATAGCCATTTTCTATTCAGGTATGCCAGATGTTTGAGCAATTAGCTCCGTAAACCGAAAAGTGAAGTTTATTCGAAATGAGACGCATATATAATTTTTTCAAAATTGTGCTAATACGCTGCAAAAACAAGGCAAGATCCAAAATATGTCATCTGTCATTTACTAGTGATGGGCAATCAGTTGAAATTTACAATCGGTAATTGGTTACCATTGGTAGGGTGTACCGGTAACCGATCAATCATCAGTTATAATCTTTTAGTCAATATGAAGTATTGTTTCAGGCTTGAACTTAGAAAAATTCTGTTAAAGCTGTACAGTCCCTATTTTAACTGGTAATAACTCATGAATATGAATGAGTCACGTGTGAAGTAGTTTCAAATCGATGAATACCCCCAAAAGTCAGTATATAAGGAGAAATCGATACATAAAATTTCACATTTTTATTTAGCCTCCGTACAGGTAACGATAAATATACGGCTCCAGAATATATATGATAACAAAAATGTTGCCCGGAACGGTATTTGAACCACAGCATTGCACTTGTAAGATTTGAAAGATGTACGCTGAACCTCTAGATCACTGCTATTTATTGGTATTTTGTAGCATTTTTAACACTAAATAGGCATAATGTAATAACAAGAGCGCGCACACAAACTTATCAAGCGCTAAATAACGAGTCGAGATATGGTTGATTTGAGGCGAAGTATTAGTGTCATATTAATAAAATACAGTATTACACCAGGCAATGTTAATTTACACTAGCAACAATATGGACTGCATATTTACTGATCCATCTTTAGTTGCGTTCAAATATGTTCATTTTGCCTCATAATAAATGGTAGTTAGTATACTATTTTCTCAAGTAGCGTTGTACTTCAGTGGATAGAACACAGGACTTGAAATCAGAAGGTTGTGTGTTCGAGCCCCGAAAGAAGCTAACTTTTTTTTCTATAAACATTACTGTTACCCGTGTATAGGTACGATGTGCACTGGTCGATGTATGTACAGTAAATGATTTCCTGCGCTATATTTGCTCGCTTTAACACCCGATTTTGACATGAGCTGGTGAACATAAAGTTACAAATAAAGACACGCCTACAAAGAAGAAATCGATTGATATAGGGACTCTGTAGCTTTAAAGTATGTGCACATTCCCGTTCAGACCAATGAACCAGCAGGACGTGTCCATCTACAACGGATTGAGGCTTGGTCAGCTTTTTCACTTACTTACCGACGATACCTACAACTCTTCAAGCGATGTAGACGCGTCCTGCAGGGAACTACCATCAACGTCAATCATCAACTTCGGGCCTTGTATATATCTAGTTATTCTGTACCGTAAAGTCGGCGGGTGGGGAAATTTTAACCACTGCTGTGCCACCAAGTTTCCAAGAGACAAGAGTTAGGAAAATACACGTGTACTCTTGTGAAAATGAGCATATACACAAATATCATACACAGCTAAACGCATATCAACCTGAATTATTTTATTGTTAACATAAAATGCCATAAGGAACAAGACAGGAAAGAATACATACTTAAGTAGTAGTCGAAGTGTTTGTTTATCCTCGCCATTTGAAACTATGCCTTTTGGCGAGCTTTTCAAAAGAAGATTAAGTCCAGTATTCGTCGGACGTCGTTACATCAATCGGATCCAATGGAAATTACAAGTTGCAGAAGAAGAGTTGAGTTGGTGGCAGGTGGGTGAAGAAATCCATCGTTGATTATCTATAGTAGTTTAAGTCGTAGAAGATTTAAGTTGATCCAAGAAGATTGTTGTTTCGACAAATGGGATGACTGCAAAGATGGTAAGTAGGTCAATCCCATTTCCGGCTCGAAAGATGTTTAGAAGCTCTCCGACCAATCAGGGCACAGTAGATTTGAAGCCTGTCTAGTAGGTCAATCCACGTGCACGTGAAATTCTGCGCTGTCACCGCTAAGCAGGTCAATCCTGTTGGTTGTAAGTCCCGTGATGTTTATGTCTGTATCCGTGGTGGTTATACGTCTCAGTAGAATCCAAGAAACGGCCCTCAGAAGGGCCACGGTACCACCCTAGTGTGAGGTGTATACCTAATCGGAACGTGATATATATCACTAAAGTGCGATGCGTTTTCATTTAATCATGGTATTTTAGATTATCGATACAGCAGCAGCTTTTAAAGTTTAGGTAGATCTACTGTTACCTTTACTTTCTTTATCCAGCTGGAAATAATCGGCCGCAATAATCACCAACGGTCGTTTACTTACTAATGACGTCACAATAACGATGAAGTCTGGTAACCTGCCAACTGGATGGACTAGCTCCAACGTGAATAGAGGTGGGCCGGATACCAAACACAGATGGGAGTTAACTGCGTTTGGAACGAATAAAGGCATGACCTCCCCCTTACCGTAGAGCTCGCTTGCGCGCGCGTCGAGAGCTGAGCTCGCTATAATGAAATTCTTGAATTTCCGATTTCAAATTACGAAATGAAAACGTAGGTCTCGGAGGAAGTAAAGATGGGTTAGCCTTTCAAAAGTTAATACGTGTATCTACAATTATAGAAATTGACTTTTTCCATATAGAAAGAGAGTTTGGGTCCGCATGTTCTCTGCGACCCTATTTTATACTAAAATCATCAATGAATTGGGCAATCTTAGCACGACTGGCATTAAAATCGCTAGTTGAAGGTAATCTATGCTAGGACGTTTCGAAAACAGATGCCGAATACTCTTATCAACTATATCAAAATTACCGGTGATGACACGACCTGATGGAGCATAGCAAAAGTTTGATTGTTGCATTCACATTCCTTAGGAGTGTTATTTACTATATCAAGGTCAGAAACTATTTTGCTGTAGTCCAAAATAATATTTCTAATAGTTTTTTTATATTTATAACAAATTACAGGACTTTCGGAATTTTTGAAATATTTAGAGATAGAATCAACTTCAAGATTATCTCGAAAAATACTATCCATGTCAATGTAATTAAAACCTTTATTAAGATATAGCATTTTTAGAAAATGCCGGACGTGATGAGACTCCATGTCAATATAGGATCGTGTTGTGTTTAGCTTTAAATTATGGAATCAGTGTTATGCAAGAGATCTGTACGTTAGATTGTTTAAAAAAAAATGTTTAAAATTGTGTTCAAGAGTCATATATGCATAATATATATGTACTTTGTAAGGTTTATTTGGGATGGCCTCGACCCAAATAGACCTATGACGAGGCTAATAAAAGTTCTTCTTCTTCTATGAATATTTTGTCTGCTTTCTTGTCGATTAACTTAAGTGAAGAAATGGACAGAGAGGTATGCCGTGAAAGCATAGAGTGCTTTCCAGACTGTTTAAATTATATAAATCAGCGATTGAAATAATAACACGCGATTAACGTTTGATGATACCATTACGCTTACGACCATGAGACCTAGTTACGCTTTAAAATAGAAAATATAGAACAAATGTCAATATTAATTTCTTTTGAAATGTTTCCTTGTTGTAAGTATAACTATTGTTCTGCTATATGTCTAATTTTATTTTATTTTAAAGCTTTTAGTATCATCATTATCATACATTATATATTCAGCCGGTTGAACAGTAACGTTACTAAAGTATGACCTGATTGACGAAAGTGTTTGTACAAGTATTTTTTTAACTTTTTTATCATTACCTGCATTATATTTATGTTCACGAAATCGAAATTTTAAAGATCGACCTGTTTATCCAACACATTGTATACTGCAACGTGGTGCATTTTAAGTCAAAACATAAATGACGTGAGAAGTACGTCAGTCTAGACATACATTAAACTGTCTACCATTAAAAGCTGCTTTCAAGATAAAAAATGGCAACAATGCACCTCTTAGCATTGCACGTATTAATAGGGGGAAACCCTACGTCTAGGAACTAAACGATTTCTGTAAGGAGTCTTTATATGGTATTTCCGCAAATCACGTGTCCTAGAGGAATAACTGAAACATTTGAGCCATTATTAAAAGTCCTAGTAATATTATTAGAAGGATCATGAAACTAAAATGACAGTAAAACAAATGTGTTGTGGTTTTAAGGATAACATTACAGTCAGTGTGATATACTAACAATGATAAGAGAAAACAATACATTCCTACAATAAGATAACCTATGGACACAGCGACTTGGAAACAGATTATCAGTAAAGCATCTTTTTCTAAAAAAGGAAGTTGTTATTCAGGTGCCGAAGGCAGCTGACTCTTATTTTGTTTTAGAATATGTCTATAGTTAACAGACTGTGAATCATGAGGCCGACAATAAGCATGCATTACAACTTCAATTCCTAGGGAACCCGTCTAAAAAAGTTGAATGGTATAAACATATATATTTCAATGTTCAAAGCTTGCCGTTTTATGGCCTCAAATGACGTTTTCGTAGAGCAGTCTACTAAAGTGTAGAATGCGACAATATTTCCGGGATCTTCACGTCTGGGATTTTTTACGGAGCATAATAAAACTGAATGAAACGCAAGTATTGGAATGGAAAAAGTGCAAATCTGTATTTTTATGGAATAATATTCATTTATAATGCGGTATTCTCGTAAATACCGCCGTGGTATACACTAATCGATGGGTTTATTCGATGCATATATGGTTTTCGTAATTGCACATGTAATGGTAAGGTAGCAATGAACAGTTTCTTTGAGTTTTTCACTTTGATAACGCAATCTTATAATTACACATGGTAGCAGTGAGACGTCTGTTGTAATGCACACGCTAACGCACACGCATCCCTTACATGTGAACACCTGTATTTCTGTGCTGATGTGTACTTCTAGCACGTCGTGCTCCAAAGATGAATTGTAATCAGTATGTAAGGCAAATCAAGGTATTTGAACAGAGAGAAGCGAGGTCGCCCACCTTGATTCAAAAAGTTTGGTAGGAACAACTGATGGTAAAACTCGGGAATAATGTGTCTGGTAAGAAAACAAAACGGTCGTGGCGTGTACGTCAACATTGTTTTTTGCAATATTGTTTTAACACCTGTGACTTGATATGTTATTATGTCAAACTTTGTTTCCAGTCACTAACCAGATATATGCTATTTCCTCTCGGCAGCTATTTTACGCTTGCGTAAACCTTTGCTTGTGATATTTGATACACTCTCTACAGCACACATGTGTTAAGCATGACTCACTGAGTACCTGCCCATTCTCTGTATATATGTTTTGTCTATTTACTGCAGCGGCAGTCTGTATCTTTCATAGCTTGTATTGAATATTAGTTAGAGCTCATAGTCTATGTTGTTCTTATAGCCCATGTATAAAATGCTTTACTACAGTACTTCATTCCTGACATTATAGAAACGGGAATGAAAGTTTAGAACTAGACTGCTTTCATTTTTAGTTTCAATTATCACTCTTAGTTTTACACGATAGTAATGGCTTTTCATTTCGGTCGGGTATTTCGGGTGGGTACGCAATTATACTGAAAGGAAAAAGAAACGCATAATCAAAAAATTGCCTAATAGTATACTACACTATTGTATACACATAATTTCACGTAATATTCCAGATATATCTCAACGTGTTTCGTACAAAAAGGGTCTACAACTAATTACAGAAAGGACAGCTCTGTCATGTAGTAGACCTTTTAATCAAGGTATACTGTGTTACACGAAATTCATAAATGTTGAAATATCGCTTGTAAAAAGTCACGCCAATTCAGTATTGTGTTTAATGATTAATGATTGCAACATTTGAAGCCTAAGTTTGCGCACCTGCGCATTCTGTCGATTCTGAAACTTTAAAAGGGTAACCATTTGTGTGTTCGGCGCGGTTTAAACCTTCTTTCTGAAAGGACAGGCCTAATGTTACCCTGTACCATTCGATTAGCAGTAGCATATTAAACATACAATATTATAGCGGAAATTCTCATTATGCGTTTCTTTTTCCTTTCAGTATATATTGCTGGTGGCGGAATGTAGCCCACTTATGAGTATGCCAAAAAACAGTGAACTCATTTTGTTGTTAAACAATTTTGATTGAATTCTAAATTTACACATTTAGTTACATTATTATTTCGTATTGTGTTTATTCGTCATTTAGATTGAATAAATGACATTTTCAAACAGCTATATATTGTGTTTTATTTAACAATAGTTGAAAACACATATAAACTTATACCATTATATGACAAGCCACTATATATACTTATAAGGATGATGCAATGGATTGGAGGGGAAGATTCGAATGTTGTTTAGTGCAGATAATATTATATGAGTCGCCCCCTATGAAGAATTTCGAACAACTCTATATTGCAGTGCTTGTTAAGCAAATGCTAATTACATTGTCTAATACCAAACAGTCTAGTTGGTACGTTGATAGCATTTTAATGATGATGCGTACATGTATGTACAGATGTTGACTAAAAATGAGTTATACATTTCCATTGTTTAAGCACAAACATGTGAAACCTCGGTGCGAGCATACATGTTGAGAACAAATGCAATGTTCGAACGGTCAAAATGCCTGGCTTCAAATTTGGCTTAATTTGAGAGCATTGTTGCGTCGCGTGCAAGGCATAATCATACGGGACCGCTCCTTTTCAGTAACAGTAACTCCTAAGTGTCATGAAAATTAAAGATGCTGTTGTTATAAATGTCGATCGAGCTCGACATATGTCGGAACCTAACAGGGTAAATTATTTAGCTAATAGTACAATTGTGTTGTACATATATTGACCTTAAATCTGTCAAATTAAATGTGCAGAATTTAGAAAGGTATCTTTCTCTTTACAAAGCTAGCAAATACGTTCCACCCTCGGAGCAAAATATAATAGGTGTATGATGTTTTCCTTATAATTATTAAGTATTGGCAATCTTTATTAATGATATAAGTTTATAAGAATGGCAATACAACATGTAGTTTAGTCGACGAAGCTAAATCATTTCACACACGGTGAGATGTAAGATAGGCAAACTAAAACATACAATGATAACAAAAACATAAATACACTCAAGTGATATGAAAACGCAACACGGGAATTTCCGTTATATATTGTATACACTACACACTTATTTGCACATAATATTCCTAAGAAATCCCAAGATGTTTTTTTAAAAAAAAGTTGCAGTTAACTAGAGAAAGGACACAACTGTGATGTTGTAGACGTTTTAATCACAAAACACTTTGTAACAAGAACTTCATCAATGTTGAAGTTGCTCTTCGATAAATTGAGCTAGTTCAGTACTGTATTTAACGTAAATAGTTTGCAAAATTTTGCATCCTAAGTTTGCGCACATGATTGAGCCAAACGCGTACTCTGTAAATAATGAAACATTGCAGGAATACTATTTGCTGTGTTATTTGTTGTTTTAGTATTTTTCCAAAAGGAAAGGTCTTACGTAGCCATGTACCATTCGATTAAAAGCAGCATATTGTACATACAATATATAGCGGAAATTCCCGTGTTGCGTTTTCATATCTCTTGAGTGTAGTGTATGCATGTTTTATAAAATTATTACATTAAATGTCATTTGCAAAAGGTGTCTTGAAGCTACATACCATATGCCTTAATCGCATGTCTTTTATTTGTAATTTCATGTTCACCAACTCATAACGGATTTGGATATTTCAGTAATCAAATTTAACACACAGCATGATTTCTAATCGTGCACATCATACCTGTAAACAGGCAGCACAATATGTTCCCATATGTCCTTCTGAGTTCAGATTTACAGTAAACGTTCTGTCCTCTAAGCTATAACGCATCTCAATATGTATCAGTATAGGGTCCAAAATACCAAATACACACATTAACCTAACCGTGAGTGACGTTAAACTATATTTTATCAAATTGAAACTAGGTTTCCGTCTAAATAAGCTGTATTTCGATTTCGTATTTAGTGCTCAAATTAACAGGATGTGCGCACGTTATTTGTGATGCATATTTAGTGTTACAAATGTTACAAATTTCAAGAAAATATCGTTGGTGTTGTGGTTAGAACAACAAATGAGATGGCAAAGTTTATAGTTCAGATCCTGCTCCGGGTAACTATTATGTTAATGAAATGTATTCGAATACCGTATTTATCGATGTAACAACACATAAAAATACGATATTTTACTCATCGATTTATGGCTCATATATAATATTTCATCTTTGGCTCATTAATATGAGTAAGTACCAGTCAAAGCATAGGGTATGCAGCTTTAATGAAATAAATAAATCAATCAATAAAATAGTTAAGATATTTCTAAAATTTTACCTTTGTCAAAATGGAAGTATTTAGGTCACGTTTGTAACACTGCATTGTATTTTGTTTTATAATAACTGTATACTGTGGTAAGGATGTAACAGATGGCGGGTAAGATAGGGCTTGTACGTATTTGAGTCGATTTTTTTTTTCATAGTCAATTTAAATGACATGAAAAAGATGAATTACAAAATCGTGATGGCGATGGTTTCATCAACAGCTTTCATCACCCGTGTAATAGCCCTGTTTAAATGTGTTCATCGTATACGACATTTCTTCTTATATCCAAGGCAGAAATTTTCTTCTTATATCCAAGACAGAAATGTAACAAACAAACATGTAAAACCGGTCTGGAAGAGGTTCAACGCGAGCTGTCTTTGACCTCCAGCTGAAAGTACAAAAACAGGTATAATGGTAACAGTTCAGAACTAGTACAATGTAAAACAACAGCCGGATATCAGTTTAACCTGCACTTACAAAAATAATGTAAATAGTCACCATTCAGATCGAGAAAAAAATATTCTGAATATCCGCCGAGTAGGTTATCTAGGTACAAATACAACAAATAATTATAACACGCTTTGCAAAAATCATACATTACGACAGGTTGACTTTTGAATAATGGTGACTATTGAAATGTGCGTAATCTGTCGTAAAAAGATTCACTGACGTTAAATTGTCAAAACTGTGAAGTAAGTGTTTGCTAACGTATTTGTCTATAAAACTGTCAAAAACATTGAAATTTCCGATGGAAACAGTTTGACCAATATTGCAGTTTTGACATTTGCGAAAGTTTATCAAGATCGCCATGAAAAGTAGATATACAAGTAGAACCGGAATTGTAGCCTTGAGACCACAGTCAACTATAAACATGCACAGAAATTACAAAGATGACTAAAAGCCACAATATGATATCACAACATAAAAGGGTTGTTAACAGGGCTACTGCATTGGAACGGTCAGTGGCATTTAAACCAGGTTCAATGGTGCACCAGACCTCATTTTTACCCTATTGTCATCCTAAAAAAAGGGACAGTGTAAATAAAAATATCCTCACAAGGATATATTCTCTAACTAGGCGGAATTAATATATATATATATATAAACAACCTAGAAAGCCACATAGTAAGTACTCAGTGACGTGGCAGAAGCCAGAACAACGAAAGAACGAACGAACGAACAGTTTAACAACTTTTTAGCAAGTTTTATTGTAAATCACATCACCATAGATGTCATCTGGACATTAAACAAATAGTAATATTCCATTTTAAATTACCAGATGGCAATGCAGTTAATATAGACATAACAAAATCGAACAGGAAAGGCAGCATTCAAAGACGACAGTCAACAACAAACACACACAGAAACAAAGAACAAATTTAAAAATGAATAAAATGCCAAATAAGACATCACATTCACAAAAGGGTTGACAATAGGGATACCGCCTTGGAACGGTCAGCGGCAAAAAAAGCCGCGTTATAAATGTTCAAAAGTATTAAAATGTTGAACATCCGCTGGGTAAGCTTTTTATCTGCACGAACAACACAGAGTATTGTTACAAAATGGTGATATGAAGTGTATTTCAACGGATATACTTTTGAACGTAGTTTAATATTCCGCAAATGTGTCAGTTAGACGTCATTCTTGAGAATTTGACAAATGAATAACTACAAACCACCCTAAGAATTCAATATCTCCATTTCTAGTATATTTGGCTTCTTTACTACCAGCTTTAAAATGTGTCCTACACTTTTAATGTTGCATAACTTTAAAATCAATTTAGATTACGATTATGTATAACTGTTATTTTGTTTGGTTGAGGATTGGTGTTTCTTTCTTTAATTGATATTTGCTTGTTTTAATGGTGTTTTACGTCATTTTAGCACGTTTTAGGCCATATATTTGACGATCATATTTTTGTGGTAGATGCAGACTGTTTCCGACACTTATCCGTCACTTTTGCGAACCCACTTCAACGAATTTCAACAATACCACCAAGCATGTAACATAAGCCAGAAAACGAGGCATAACATATATTTTTCATTTCGTTTTCGTAAAGGTAGCCTCGATAAATATACGGCTTCCGAATATATTTCATCAACAACATATTACCTGGAATTGGTTTTGAATCCGGTATTTTAAGCTTTTACTTTCTCTTGAATACCAGGGGGGCGTTTCACGAAGCATCATACGTAAGTTTTTTTCGTAAGTTTTTGCGTACGAAGTTCGTAAGTGATTACAAGCGTTTTACAAAAAAAATAACTTACGATTTCCCGTGAAAATATCGTAAGTTTTTACGTAAGTCTACACCAACACCTTAGGTGGTGTACGCATTTTTTTTTTCGTAAGTCAAAAAAACAAAATGGCGACAATAGTTCATTTTCAATCAGTATGGCAGATAATTCTCATCGATGAAAACCGGGAACTGACACCGACACAGCTTTTTAGCTTCATTTTCTGAAAATAGGTTTCAATCCATCACATGATGACCTATTTATTTACGAAAGCACATACATGTCGGTAGATGTCAAGGTCGACGTCTCCGCTGAAGTTGCAAAAGTGCCAAAATGAAATGCCAAATATTTGTTTATAATGAAATGCCAAAGGAACCCAATGGATGGATTCGATTGTACCGGTAAGTGTATGTATACATTAATGCTGTATTATACAATCAGGTAAGATTATGATGATGAATGTTCATCAATGAAAATAATGCAGGGATCCTAATTTACCCCACCCACTAAATTATTTTGAGAAATAAGTAGGCTTGTGCAACTCTACGGACTGTGACATTTATTAAAGTATATGGATTTCCAAGTTGTGTAATTGACCGTCTGTGCCATATTAGTATCGTGTATGCTGCCATTATAGATCTATTTGAATCCATATAGCCGAAATGTATCAGAGCTGTCCATACAATGCAAGTGTCAAAGCTGCCCCTACACTGCATATGTCAGAGCTGTCCCTAAACTGCATGTGTCATAGCTGTCCCCGACATTGCATGTGTCAGAGCCTTCCCTACACTACATGTGTCAGAGTTGCCCCTACACTGCATGAGTCAGAGCTGTCTCTAGTCTCTACACTGCATGTGTCAGAGCTGTCCCTACACTGCATGTGTCAGAGCTGTTACAACACTGCTTGTGTCAGAGCGGTCCCTACACTGCATGTGTCAGAGCTGCCCCTACACTGCATGTGTCGGAGCTGCCACTACACTGCATGTGTGAGAGCTGCCCCTACACTGCATGTGTCCTCTACATGACATGTCATGATGTGTCAGAGCTGTCCCTATACTGCATGTGTCAGACCTGCCCCTACACTGCATGTGTCAGAGCTGTCTCTACCCTGAATGTGTTGTCAGAGCTGCCCCTACACTGCATGTGTCAGAGCTGTCTCTACATTGCATGTCGCAGAGCTTTCAGTTACATTGTATGTGTCAGAGCTGTCCCTACACTGCATGTGTCAGAGCTGCCCCTAAACTGCATGTGACAGAGCTGTCTCTACTTTGACATTACATGTGTCAGAGCTGTCTCTACATTGACATTGGATGTGTCAGAGCTGTCCCTACACTGCATGTGTCAGAGCTGTCCCTACACTGCATGTGTCAGAGCTGCCTCTACACTGCATGTGTCAGAGCTGCCCCTACGCTGCATGTGTCAGAGCTGTCTCTACATTGCATGTCGCAGAGCTTTCCCTACACTGTATGTGTCAGAGCTGTCTCTACACTGCAAATGTCAGAGCTGCCATTACACTGCATGTGTCAGAGTTGTCTCTAAATTGCATGTGTCAGAGCTTTCCTTACACAGCATGTGTCAGAGCTGTCCCTACACTGCATGTGTCAGAGCTGTCCCTACAACAATTGACTGTCCCAGCACCACTTTACATGGCAACAATGGAATATCAACATCCTGCTTCAATGGCTATTGATGAACGCAATAAGCAAGATAAAAGTTGCACTCATTGTATTTGATTTTGTATACTCATGGTTCATAATGCTAGATTGGCACCTGCTTAAGCAATGTTACCGTTAAAACTATTTATTAAGTATTGATTCACATTGTTTTGGCATGTATGTTGTTTTAAATTCCGTTGACCGTTATAAAGCCATGATATAAGTAGCATTATACATTAACTAGTGTAATAAATATGCAAATGAATGCTGAATCATCACTTTCTTTTCAGTTCAGCTCGGTCTACAATCAGAATTGGCTTACCAGTAGAATTCATTGAGACATCATACATTATTAGGTAAATGATAAAATAGACAACATACTATATACACAAATTACATAACTCTGTAACCTATTTTGACAAAGTTATGCCCCTGTTTTATACTTAGTCAAATTGTGATAAATGAGTAGGTAAACTGATAATCGTAGGACTGAAATACTTCTATGAATAAATATTTAGTTCTGACAGTAGAAGATACATAATTATCTCCAATCTTTGCAATTCAAAATTTTACATAGAATTATTTTTACAAGTGCAAGATTATATCAATGTTAGTTGCCTGAAAACGAACCGTGCTTTTTTGGGGTAAATTTCTAAAGAAAGTTATTTTACATTTATTTTTACTGTATGACTGCATCTTTTCCAGAAATATTCTTTAATAGAGCTTTTAGTTCATTTGAAGGAAAAATGCAATATTTTGGTAGAAATTAAACCAAAGGATATTATTCTAGGCACTAAGTGACATTGACAAAATTTTATTTATTTTATTGCTTAATTATCTATATAAAGTATATATTCTTGCAAACTTAAAAAATGTCTTCCAATTTATAACAAGTTAAACGGTTTAGACATATTGAACTGTTCTCAATACACATGTACTCATTAGCAAATGGTAATAAAATATTTAAAATAAAAATAGAAAAAAGATGGAATGTAATTCAGGATATCTTACATGTAATTATAGGTTTAATATTAAGCAGAAATTTAGCTGTATTGTATATATATTGTATAACCATTCGCTATATGATCAAATTCTCAATAGCAAGAGCAGAGAGGTACTGTTAAAAGTAATATCTGTATTGTACGAGGTCATACAAATAACATCTGCATACTGTATGTCGTCTAAATTATAATCATGTACACTTGATATTTGAAATAAAATGTTAAAATGTTAATGTTAAAATAAACTGTTTAATTACTGGATAGGTTGAAACGAAACTTCACACCTGTATTCGGTATCAGTAAATAGCATGCCACGCAAAAGTCACATAACTCTGCAACGTATGTTGACACAGTTATGCCCCTTTTTTACTTAGGCAGAATGTAAGTGTAGTTAACTTTTATCTATTTAACTACTGCACAGATTGGAATGAAATTGCACACATGTATTTGGTAAGAATGAATAACATTCCATGCAAAAGTTGTACAACTCTGAAACCTATTTTGGCACAGTATGCCCCTTTTTTAACTTGGGTACATTTTGTTAGAAATCTTATGTGTTACCACTGGGCAGATTAGAATTAAACTTCACACGCACATATTAGTCAAATAAACCTGTTTAAGACTTTAAGTAATACTATTTGAAAGTTAGCATATATATATGTACATGATATTTTAACAGAATTAATATGCCCCTTTTTCAACGTAGTTGCCCAATAAATAGACAAGGCCTCGAAAGTGGAGCGCGCAACTTTACAGTAAAACAGTTGCACTTCTTATTTTAATCATTTTTATTTTAGGCTTTTTATGTAAGAATCTGATCTATCGGTACATGTAGTACTGTGTGTCATTGGAATTGAATTGAATTGAATGTTGTTTAACGGCTCATCAACACAGTACAGGTTATTTAGAGCCGCCCCAGAGAGAGGGGAAGGATACATAGGAATCCGGGAACCTGCCCTACTCTTATTATCGAATAGATTCCTATGGTTCTTTAACGTGCTCGGAGGATAGACCGATACACGGGACCGCCCGGTTTACGTCCCCATCCGACGGACGAGGCTGGAAAAGTGTCTTGCCCAAGAACACACCGACGGAACACAGTGGCACCACGGAGGATTGAACCCGGGGCCTCCGGTTATAAATCCGCCGCGCTACCGACTGCGCCACGCCAGGTGTCATTGGAGGCTATATATAGAGTGCAAGCTTCTATTAGTGAGGTAAGAGATACATTGATACCACAGGTTTAACCAAGGATTTGTCCATATTTTATGGACAAATCCTTGGTTTAACAATATTAATAATGCAAAATGCATTTAATCAACAATTACTAATATGTGCTAAAACATTTTACTTTGAACTAATCAAACACATATTATTACTGATATGCAAAGATGTTGAAACACTAATGGGAGACCCAGGAGTTTTATACGTATCAAGATTGCCATGTGTCCCTTTAACAGGGTGGCCACGGACTCTGGAAAAAAAGGGAAAATGGCCACACACAAAATCGCTGCATGAACAAATCAGCGAATTAAAGAATTTAAAAAAAATGCAGAAATCATGGAAAAGTCATGGCATTTTAATTCTGCACCATCTTAAACACAAAACAAAAATGTTGAACATGTAATTGACACTCTTCAGGCAGAAAGAAATAACAGTTTAACGATAAAAAAATATAATTCTCTATGAAAATAATTTAATCTTAAATGCTTAAATGGTTTTATATGAAATAGAGAACAAAATGTAAATGCAGAATAAATATATGTATATATGCCCATATGTGTGGTATTTGATGAAGAATGGCCATATAATCAGGGAAATCCATTGCTGGGTTCTATAATCAAAGCACTGAAAGTGCTAATGGACGGTGCCACTCAGAAAGTATTGATTCCGAAAAAAACGGGTTTGCGTACTAAGGTGATGAACATTTGTGCAAAATAGTATTGCAATCGGATGAGGCATTAACCAGAGTAATGGGGAAGGACAGACGGACAACGTCAATTATATATCCCTCCACCTAATCGGCTGGGGATAAAAAGTGGTTTTATAGAAATGTTTAAATTGTATAAGTGTCAAAAGGGAATAATTGTAAAATGAAAATGACAAAGAAAGTTGGTCACAACATACGTATACATGAGATCTCGATTCCTTTCGAAACCAAATCAGATTCAATCATGCATGACAGAGTTATCGCCCCTTGAATGTCTGAAAAATAGCATTTCTGCAAAGACGTTTTCGGTGTCGATATGGCTAAAACAAAACAAAGTTCATTGAATTAGGATAAGTATAAAGAAATAAATAAGTGTAGTCTGATGTAACGGTAGTCAGAGTTACTATGTATAGTTCTAAATTCCTTAAATGTAAATACTTTTTAAACACAATATTGATAGTGGTAATAAAATGGGGGAAATGCCATTGATAGAACGTAATAATTATAACTATTCCACTGTAATATATGTATTCATTCATGAATTATGTTTGTACTCTTCTCTGAAATATTGTGTAATGTATTCCGCCTTGTTTAGGCAATAAACATGTAAATGTTATGCCAAATAAAATATTATATAAATTGAATTGATGAAAATAAGTGTATGGTTTGATAAAGAGATGTCTGTGGTACATAGTTATATAATCTCTTCTACTTTATGAACGGCCTTTAATAGTTACCATGATGTAATGTGATAAAAGTTCAATTTAATATCATGGTAATCGAATTACTTACTCTTCAAATGTACGTACGCACGGATTCTGTTTATAATCCAATTATATCTGATATATCTATTACATGTATGCATGCTAATTGTTCTAAGGCCATCCTTAAAAATATATTTGTTTGCTGTTTCCCGACCCAGGATTTTATAAGTGGGTGGGTAGGTAGGTAGGTGATTTTTTTTTTGCCAAAGACAGTAAAAACCTTAAGAAATTAAAGAAAAATATACTAAAAATAGTATTAAAAAAATTATGTTAAAAAATTGCTATAAAAGGTTGTGGGTAGGTATGGAAACCGCAAACCAACAAACAAAAAAAATATGATCGACCCAATATATCATATAAATAAATTAATAAACATTATCGTTTGTCGTTATATACATCCTTCATAAACTGATACTATAAAGATAATCTCTATAATATTAGAATCGTTACTCACTATTAATTGCTACTTTCGATATTCCTCGTACTACGCACCGGCTGTTTTCATTATATTTCGGAATGTACGGGACGACTTTTACTCCCAACCTCATGTAGAGGTATTATACCACTAATTATTTTCCCCATGGACACCAATGTTAAAGTGTCACATATTAATGATTTGCTGCAAATTCAACTCAAGTATGGATAATTCAGCAGTGTAATGTTCGTATAGAAAACTAATTTTCCACTTGAAAAATCACCAGAAAAGGTGGTGTCACAAGACATGTAAGAAAGTTCTTGTTTGTTTACTAAACAGGTCAAGGGTACAGCTGTTTTCATTGATTGACTGTTTTCATTGCTCACAAAATGTAAGCATAGAGTCGAAATTTCGAAAATGTTCATTAGTGATCCAGTAAAACTTATTAATACGCTTCTTATACATACAACCACAAAATCGAATAAAAATGGGCAGTTTTCCCGGTTGGTATAAACGGCGAAAAGGAATGTTTAAGCGAAAAGAAGCGAAAAGGAATTCCCGCGAGCGAAAAGGAATGTGTTTAGTATATTTTGGGCTTAATTAAGTTGTTTAGGGACATAATTATTATTTGCTCAATAAGTAAACATGATATTACTATATCAATATTCTTTATTTAGTCCAATTATGAAAATTAAGATGAAAGAGGTGTAGTTTAGTCGGAAGCAAACAGGAAATCCCGCGAGCGAAACGGAACCTATTGTTATAATTATGTCTTAATTAAGCTTTTTAATCACATTAGTATTATATTAGTATAATGTAAAAGAAAATCCCGCAAGCGAAAAGAAACGTGTGGTTTATACCTGGGATGAATATCCGGGATGAATTCATCCAAGTTTATAGATAGATACTTTTATTTCAAATTTCCAATAGGCTATAAAGCCCGTGAGGATACAAATACAAAGTATAACATGGTAGCTACAATGTATAACATGGTACCAGTGCAGTAATTATACATGTATATATAATGTATATATATATGAAAACGGCAAGTAAATATTATATCACAATATAACTTCCATAAGTCACTATGCAATCATGTGTAATTGAGGTGTTAACAACTGGACATAGAGATTTACTACGGTGTCCTGTTTGGGCCATGTTACCATCGCATCTTACCATCGATCATCGACCTAGGTCGATGGTAAGATGTGATGGTCGATGGTAAGATGCGATGGTCGATGGTAAGATGCGATGGTCGATGATAAGATGCGATGGTCGATGGTAAGATGCGATGATAAGATACGATGGTCGATGGTAAGATGCGATGGACCATCGACCATGGTAAGATGCGATGGACCATCGACCATCGCATCTTACCATCGACCATCGCATCTTACCATCGACCATCGCATCTTACCATCGACCATCGCATCTTACCATCGACCTAGGTTCGACTACACCTCTACACCTCGGAGGCTTACATGTAATTAGTGGTGGTAAACCTAGACACTTGTTTCGGAGGCTTTCATGTAATTAATGGTGGTAAACCTAGACACTTGTTTACGTTATAAGGCATATGCGCATTAATTTGTACAGGATCAAATCCCTTCAAAAACAGCGTATTACTTAAACCTAAGTTAAAATAACTTAATGTTTACCAACGCTTACATATGTATCAATATATGTTATCAATATACGGATCTTTTGCCCATTTACAGCCTTGAAAATGGTACTACATTTATCGCTCTGTAATCTGGTGCTCTTTGGTTCTAGTAGAAATTCTTTGTGCGCCAGAATTCCCACTAATTAGGACGGTTGCCTGAGGGCATCGTCCAAAAATCAGGGAAATATCAGGGAATTTTATATTGAGATGTCTGTGGCCACTCTGCTTTTAAGAAAGGCAAATTCACTATTATACTTTTAAAATGTAATAGATATATATTTTAATCATTTTTATAATTTGAGTTGGACAATTAAAATCATGAAATAAAAACAAAAAATCCTATTTGATCTTTTATTTATTGTATTATTTCTATGTTGGTGGACACACAGGTTTCACGTGGCGTGTTAACGTCAACATTATTTGTTTTTTCAATATTGTTTTAACACCCGTGACTTGATATGTTATTATGTTAAACTTCGTGTCCAGTCTCTTCCCAGATATATGCTATTTCCTCTCAGCAGCTATGTTACGCTTGCGTTAAACTTTGCTTGTATTTTATTCTTATTTCTTTCAGGGACGATTCCAGACGCACAGCAGAGGATGGTTGACACGTTTCGCATTATGACTTTAAACTGTTCAACTATATAACTTGAAATAAAACCTGCCATAACTGAAAAAAAGCCAATTTTTTCAATGTCTGTCGGGCCTGTTTATCGCGGCTGACGTACAGGGATCACTTTTAACTGTGTCGTATTTGTCAAAACTCGTAATTGCATTGAATTGCAAGTTGTTTAACGGTCCATTAACACAACATAGGTTATTTAGACCTGCCTCAAAAAGAATACATAGGAATCCATCGAGGAACCTGCCTATATTCATTTGGTTCTGCGTGGAGTGTAGGTAATGGGCAAGTATTATACCCAAGAACACAACAACATACTGAGTGGCGCCGGTGAGGCTTGACGCCGGGTCCTCCGGATTTCAAGTCACCGCGCTATCCACTGGGCCACATTAATCGTAATGGAGTAGTGTAATTTGATCAGACATTATAGCGTCGGTCGGCTAGTCTACCTGATTTACGTGTTTTTTTTTAGAAAATAAGTTTTACATGAGAAACAAACTACTAGTATATTAAAATGTAACCGTGTACATGTGTTTCGTAACTTATCAGAGAGCATAACATGTCATGAATATAGGTGTACCGGAAGGAAAACGAAAAACCATTGAGTCCTGTACAATATTTTCCAAGCTTTCTAGTTAGCCATTTTTCAAAGTGAAGTTCAAACTAAAATTCACTTATATATTCTTAATCATGAGAGCCTCCTCTCTAGAAAACTGCTGAAGAATAGTAGGGGTCATTGGCATATAAGAAAATAAAATTCTGATCTTTGCTGACACCTTGAACAAACTGCATTCATTCAGCACCTCTTACATGTATTCTACTTTCACTTTCAAAACTTTCAAGTTGATAAATAAAATCATCATACAAACATGCAAATGGTTCTTAGCTCTCACAAAAAAGTCAATAAAGTCATTTCAGCCACAAAAAAAACGGGCCTTAAATACTCAAAAATGCATTTTATCACAAAAAAGGTGAGGGGATTATATATTTGGGAACTCCTTATCGACCACGTCGATTTACTTGCTGTATGCCTATTAGTTTCTTGCATACCGGAAAAGGCTATCCACATTGTACATGGGGGATTGAAAGACTGTTCTTGCATACCGGACAAGGTAATCCGTCATTTTACCGGGGCTAGATATTTCCATCTCACCCTAGGGTTGAGATAAAAGTCACACGAACCAACATCGGGTACGCATGAAAACATGCAAAACGTTAGTAGCTGGCGGCGTAAACACACAACATGTCTCTGATATGCAATAAAAAGAGTATATTATGGGTAATCGGTTCAGATAGGGAGTTTTAATCGAACCTCGGCAGAGCCACGGTTCAAATAAAAAGGGAGTTTTAATCTGCCCTCGGCAGAGCCTCGGTTCAAATAAAACACACGTATTCCTCGGGTTATTCCCTATCTTCACCGGATACCCATGAAAGAGTCTTATAATCTCTATGGGTAAAGATAAAAGTCACGCGCGCGATGTTTATTCAAAGGACCTGCATGCCTACATGTACACGTCCACATATAGAAGTATTACTACTGGAGGGGATGGGTGTCAATTCAAATAGATCTGCCATGCGTGATTGCGTGAGTCTGGTTCTAAAGGATTATAGTCCCTCAGCCTTTTAACCATTAGGACACCCTAAATGTATATAGATACACTAGCGTCTGGATTGTTTGTGCATACGAACTGAACTAGGACACTTTATTCGTAGGGATTTAATTATAACGTTAGTTTGGTATTGTTTTGTGATATAAATATACGTTATTTTAACGATATAATAACAAGGGTATTCTAAGTAACATATATGAAGACGGTCCTCATATATGTTACTTCAAGTATACCCTTTTTATTATATCGTTAAAATCTTAGACCGCGATTGTTATTGTAACGTACAACGAAGGCATACATTAATAGGATAGAAATACACATAACTAGTTGCATCAAACATTCTGAAGAAGTAAAAAGCGTTCACACACTGCTGGTTATGCATTAGACCTAGATGCATATGCTTTTGGAGTGGACTGATCTTGGCTAATACATGTTTTCATATGAGTAAACTGTTAATCTAAAACAATGTACACTCCAATTAAAGCAACACGATACCAAAACCCAGTGATTTAAGAATGGTTTATTACACGTCTCTGCAAAACCTTACATTTTGTTTGATATAATATTTTCTAAATAATTAATCATTGACTTATTGTGTCTCTAGATACAAGTACACTATTACATTATACAAGTATTCTATTACATTACCGTAACTTTGAAGATGTTGCATTGTTTATGTGCCTGACGTGTTAAATCATGACATTAGTTAATTTCAACATCCTTGTAGATTCGCAGCTTCAGTTTTTGTGTCGTTCTACTCAGTCGCACCCATATATTTTTAGGGTGAAAAAATGAGCAAGCCCAGTGTTTTGGCGTAAAGGCAGCTTTGCCATTGGCCTGCCATAATAATCATCGCGCATTAAAGAGAACATAACATACTTTTGAAGTAAAGTGTACAACATCCAATTAACGACCAAATAAAACCGTTAAAAATCGACGTAATGTGTGCATTATGACGTCAAGATACGTCTTTTTTCTTGACGTCATTAATGTCTTATTGCAGCGTCATATAATTATAGATTTCCAAGTACAAAGTATAGATTTGAAGTTAATAAGCTCAGTTTTGTTGGACAGGTGCTCTTCAATTAACGACAGTATGTCGTCGTTGCTACGATGAAATGCTTATCTTCTGTATTAAAGAGTATCCTACGAAAAACTTACGATTTTTTTTATCGTAGGCGTACGCAAATACTTACGATGACGTTCGAGAAACGCACGTAAGAAATTCTTAACTTTTACGTAAGTGAAAAACTTACGTTAATATTGAACGCAAGTTTACGACGCTTCGTGAAACGGCACCCTGAAGATTAAATCACTATGTAATAGATAGAGTCTGGTCTCAGCGAGTTGGCTTATTTAAACCCGTCGATGGGCTACGCCCATCTCGGTGTTTAAATAACCAACGACCTGAGACAGACTCTATCTTTTTTGTAGCATGGTGCACTTAGTAACACTGTGACGTCATAGTGACCGTACTCTAAATTCCAATATCCGGTAGTTGTAGTACGGTAAAGCCACGCCCCTTTAGTTACCCTAAATTAAACGATTTAATGCTCTGCATTCATCAAAGGAAATGTCACCGACCATGCTACAAACCACCTATAATTGTTGATATAGAGGATCTTACATGAGTGACTGTGTATTATTGATTTTAAAAAATGAGCTGGCTAACATAATACGATACGAGGATATGCCGAGTATCATATATTTTTATCCAACAAGTTTATTCAAGTCAATAAATACACGGTCACGAATGTAAGATCCTATTTATCGCATAACACACCTCTGACGTGATAGTTTAACTTTAATGTTGTCAATTCACCTGGTATGCGGAGGCAATTTGTAAAAGAAAAATCATGACGTTGTTTTTGTTGTTTATATGACGTCGACTACGTTACGCGACTGTAACGCGTTCGCACTACAAATAATGCGAGACACCTTAATTACAATAGTGTATTTCATAGTGAATATAATGTCAGTGCCTTGCCTATCAAGTTTATTAGGCGATGTTTAAAAAACGAAATTGGCGAGGCTCTCCCGAGCCATTCTTCGTTTTCATGCCGAGCCTGATAAACTTGTTAGTAAAAGGCACTGACATAATATTCTATTTATCATGCAGATTATCCACATTTTCCGTATGAATTACTATTATTATCTATTTCGCAGAATGTTACGTTTATCGCGGACGCCGCCATGTTGTTGTTTTTTGTTTGTTTTAGGACGTCAGATAACGTTACGTACATGACGTCAGATAACGATAGTATAATAAATGCAGGGGGATTTCGCATTGATTTGCTTTATTGGTCAGTGCCGAATAAAGCAAAACGTATTAGGTCACTCCTTTATTAGGCAGAAAAGTTCATATCTGCATGACAAATATAACATAATATATACAGAAGCCATGTTTTGTGATAAGTTTGAGTAGCATTTCTAACAAGAAATAGACAAAAAACACAAACCATGTCACTAGCGCGCACAGCCGTATTAATTTAATAAAAACAAGAATCGAGATATAAGTTTTTTGAGACGTGAATATAAGGAGTCCTCCTAACATGCCTAACACCGAATATGAGCCAGAACATTTCTTACCGAATACCCTATTTGAAGCAGGTTATACATGTATGACGTAATAGGCCATGAGCCATGCTATTTTTTTTACCACCTCCGAGATAATATAGTGGCTTGAACAAGCTGAGAACGTTTGCGTCATACAGCGCAAGCTATATGACGTAAGTAATGACTTAATTGTTTGCCAGTAGTGTATTTAAACATACTGTACCGTGCAGAACATAACATACGGGAGCAACCAATGGAACAGCCTGTAAACATTGCAGCCTGATTACCTTGACCTCCGAGATAATATAGTGGCCCGACAATAGCGTAAACAATGGGGTTACTGTTGTGTTAGAATCGAAATAATCAATATGTACCTGTATCATTTTATCCAACTCGTTTATTTAAATCAATAATACACAGTCACTCATGTGAGATTCTCAATATTTGAATCACAGTAAAAAGGTTGTAAATAACTGTTCTTTTCAAAAATTGATGGTAGAATTTGTCCCTTGAGATGGTAACAATATCGAAAAGTTTGGGTCATAGCTCATGGCCTATAACGCTAGGCTTCGCTTATGAACATTTATCTGACAGATTCACAAAAAACTAGCGTGACATAAATATCAGACCTAAATACTCTGTACTGAAATAAACTGATAGTTTCTAGTTAAATGCACGTCGTCAAGACACAGCCGTTTTCGATTGAGCATGGAAATACTTCGCTTGTGTCAAATGGTGTCAAGCGCACCAGACGTGTAAACAACCGATGACGTCGTCCAATAAAATGGAAGAACTTAGTGAGTTGAACTGTGTTGACACTCCCACTAGCCCCGTCACGGGCCGTCAGCAAGATTCACATGACGAAAATAGTTTTCATAACACGAAGTATTGGCAGATCCAAGATCTGAGATTAGGAGGGGCACAACTTTGATTTTTAGTTTAGAACCCAACTTCTCAGGGTTGACAAACAAAATTATCCAAGAGTTAGTCAAATATGAGTAGAAAAATGATTACAAACTGCAATGCAAAATTAGCTCCCATCTTCCCATAACAAAACAAAAAACTTGTTTTTTTAATAATTACATAAACAAATATTCAAGATATATGTCAGTAATCAGGTAATGTCAATGTACTTATTAAAATAATTGTTACGATATACTTTTACTTAAAATACACTTTTCGCCTATATAACTTCAGTTTTCATCAACTATTCCCATGCTATAAAACGTGTGCACGTTTTTTGTTTAAAAATATTATTTTAAGCTGTTTGCCATTTTCCTCAAGTCCAATTTAATAGGAAGGAATATGCTGAATCTACTGATTGTGTACGAAATAAAAAACGGCTGTGATCGATATCTAATTAATAAAGCATTGCGTTAATTTGTAGTCAGTTGTTAGTTTAAACACATGATTTACTTGTTGCGTGTAAAAATCGCTAGCTTTCATTCATTCATCAACACGGCCGTGCTCTCTGCATGGGTAAATCGACGTTGACAACTGCTCATTATATATGCACACTATGTTTACAATCAGCGAGCAATTAGGCGGAGTTCAATATACGATGAAATTGCGTCAGGATGAGAGTAATTCCATGCTCAATCGTGAATGCCTGTATTTGATGCATTCCAAGATATTGATTATCAATACAATGTTGCGTGTTTTTTTCCCTTTAGTATATAATTGTTAAAGCCCTGCTTGCAAATAGTCACGCGAGTGTGTGCCATAGAGAATTATATATTTCCAAAGCATTTAAGTGTATTGTTGGCTAATTTCTCTGGATGTTGACTTGATCGGAAGAAATGTCAAGTTTCGTGAAATAATTGAAACTAGTTTTGTATATTTGTAGAAAATAATCGATACATATCGGAAAATATATATGTAAGGCTCTACTTGAACAAACATATTCACGCGATCGTTTACGTATCAGGATACACGCATTGTTTCATAATATTTGTTTATATACATTTACAAAGCATTAAGAGTATAGTTTCCTAATTTATCTGGATGTAGACTTTATTGCAAGAATGTCCTTGATTGGATAAGCTTTTATTTACAATTGGGAGCTGATCATAGGAAAATAGCGCGGTTGTGTTCATATTACATAATATTAAGCTAACCATTGCCTACTGACCGTTCAAAGGCGGTAACTTTGTCTTCATCCCTCTTTATGTCGTTTAATTTCCTTTTTGTTGACTATTTATTTTGATCATTTAATTTAAAAATAGGTTTAGTGCGGACCTACATGTAGGTGCCACTGCATATGGGTAGTGTGTCTTTTTACACTATTTTTCTCTCTTTTCCATTGCAAGTTGGATTTTACCAAATTTGGTTGAAAGGTTTGTTTCAATAATGTCTTTGATGTTAACGTTAACTTTTTCATTATAACTTTATAGATATTTCCAAAAATAGGTGTTTCTTTATGGATCCGTATATGTAACTGCAACATTTGTTTATGGAAAAAGATATGTGAAAATAATTAATTGTATCAATACAATTACAAAGCTAGTTACAGAAAGGACACACAGGACGTTTTAATCATAGTACACTTTGTAACACGAAATTTATAAATGTTGAAGTTCCGCTTTGAAGATTTCTGCCCTTTCAGTAGTACTGTATTTAATGTAAAATATTGCTTTTCCAAGGTTCTTTGCATAATTTAAGAACTATTTTTTAGAACCTTTCAACCGAACTGAAGACGTTTTAAATGATAACGTTACCTATTCGGTGCCCCCACCCCGTCTCCCCCCCCCCCCCCCCCCCCCCCCCCGTCTCTCCTTTTTTTTAAAATCTTTATTTAAGTTTGCAGTTGATAAAAAGAATTCATGGAGCAGATATCACATTGGTAACGTTTTTCTGCCAATGTTCATATTAAGCAAAATTCAGCGTGTCAAAATACGTATTTTTCTGTTATTTTGCGCAAAATCTTGACCGCTAAATATACCGAAGTTTTGGTTGAAGTCTTGCTTTATAAATATCTTGGCCAATACTGACAAAAAGCATATGACATGTAGTATTTAAACCTATTTAGAATTTTTTTTTTAAAAATTGTATCGTAATCTGGCTTTCGAAAACTTGGTAAAACACGTAAGGGCTATTGTCAAAACAGTGTTTGTGAATTAAGGCTCGTTTATAGTCTCACTAAACAGTAATCTCCCTTGAAAGCAACGGTAGAAATATTGCTGCCCTCTGGTGAATATTAGTATATCAAGAATTTTTAATGTCCCTGTTTTTTATGAAGACTAACATATTCCTAGGTAGTTTCAGGAAAAATAATGATGTGATGGTGATTTAACTTTTTAGCAATATTTTATTTTATTAATACATCCCCAAAGCCCAAAGTGAGGTTTTGCATATTCAGAAGCAGCTGAAAATTGGGTATGGCTTTAGAAAGCACCCAACATTTTAGATAAAGAAAAGAAGTAAATGAAAAAAAATTATGGGAAGCTAAACAGGTATCAATACAAAAGCAAGACAACTCTTGAAATGATAAAAATATGAGAAATCTTTGAAGTTTTTAATATCAGCACAACTTCTAATGACATGTAGGAATACGTGGTAATGATAGAGCTGATAGTGCTGCTAAGGCAGCATTAGATTAACATATAACTTATATCAAATTACCTTATACTGATTTTAAAAGTTGTATTAACACATATATTCGTAACTCTTGACAAACCGCTTGGGATTTGTCGGTTAACAATAAACTCCATTCAATTAAACCGTTACTCGGAGAATGGCGTTCTTCTAGTAGACCCATTCGTCG
>JAWPHD010009858.1:0-99582 GCA_037043455.1 Cyrtodaria siliqua | reverse complement strand
CAGTTATCATCATTTATACCAGTATGAACTAGACCAAGTCGATATGGAAGAGGAGGGATTTACTTCTGATGTGGGCGACTGCATGTCTAAGCAGTTGTATTTGGTATTAGATAAGTTTGAATAGGGGGGGGTACGAGTGTCTGACCACGGACGAGATTCCAGATTGCCTCGTGGTAGCGGCCTGCCCAGTTAGCACACTACGCACGGGTGATTTTCTCACCCCCAGGGTTTTGCGTTTGTTGTTGTTCTTATTCATATTGTACACAAAGGTGGTACAATGTATTTGTGATTGTTTTATCACCAACAACAGTTGATTAAGGTTACTTACTACCCTGTATAATTATGGACAGTATAGTATAGTTATTATATAACCATGTATGATTGCTTTAGTGTTAAGTAACCTGTCAATTAGTTTAACAGTTCTTAATGTGTGTATGTGTATATTATGTATACACACTTTTTCTATGTAACACGTACGTTAAAGACACACTATATATGTGTCACGTGTGTTAATAGCCCAAGCACAGAAATCGTCTCTGATTACCATAAATTATATGATTATAGTTCATAACAATATTCTACACATGTAATATGCGTTTTAATCAGCTAGTACGTTGTTGAACTTGTTTTCTTTAGTTATAGAAAACTAACAAATTGATTTTAAAATGCAGTTTCTTTCGCATATGAAATATACACGTGCACCTTATATAAATGCTCCAAAAAGTGTGTCACAACATATCTATATGACCATTTAAATATAGAAAGCAACTTCAAATTGCATAACTGCCTTTACAAAATATGCGCATCATTATTTGGTATCTGTTATAAGTTTTAAATGTAAAAAGAAAGGAAGCAAAACCAGCAACACAAAAATATAATTAACATAATTTATTTACATAAAATACTCACTTACAGAATACACAAATCCAGTTTTTCATTAATATCTAATTTTTTAATTAAATCCAAATAATATTATCCAATGTTCCTTTAAAGGGACACACGGCAATCTTTATATTTTTTTAAACTTACGGCGTCCCGCTAGTTTTTCTGCATAATTGCATTTGTTCAATCATTAATATTAATTATAAGAGTAGTATTAAGCAATTTGTTTTTGCATATTATTATTTTTTGATATTATTGCACCAATAATATATTAAAACTTATTGTATAATAAGACGAAATAGTGAATACTATAAATTTGATTTATTTAAATGTAACCAGGGTAAAAGTAAAAATGATACTGGTTATATAAATCGAAACACCTATTTCAAACACTTCATGATTGCCGTGTGTCCCTTTAATTCACATTAGCAAGTGTCTCTTTAATCCAAAACAGTAAATGTCTCTTTAATCCAAATGTTAATTGTCCTTTCAGTCCAAATGAATTTCCAATATTACCAATTTCACTGTTATTATGAATGAGCACAATAATAAGTAAATCCTCTCATAAATATATTCTATATTTTTAAAAGCATCCAATTCAAAATTAACTTTTTACTGAATACTTATCTTTTGAACTGCTGAGCTGCTCACAGAGTCCGTTTATATATTGCAAAAGATTGTTCCAAAAGATTCCCCACTAAAACAGTCCAATGAGAACAGTCCAAATTTCATCATAAATGTATTTGCATAATAATTCGCAAAAATGGTAAACAGGTTTACATCTATACTAATTTTAACTGTTTTTAAATGTCAAATCAATACTAAACATGCAACATGTAAACATTGAGATATAGATAACAGTTCTAAATTGCTTTTGTTCATTTGTAAATATAATTTTACTAAAAAACAATATAATGTTCAATTTATATATATATTATGACCTATGGATATCATATTAATTTAACTGTTTGTAATGTTTAATTCAAAACGTATTTAATAAACGTGTATTTTGATACATTCATAAAAGGTTCGAACAGAAAATACTGGAAGGAATTCGGTTGTTTATAGAATGTTTAAAAGTATATTTACAGAAAGAGAAACATAACTTTATTAAATCAACTAAATTTTAGTTAACAACAAATAGGTTAAATTACAATATACAACAGAAAATTAAATTAACAACATTCAGTTAAATCTGAAGTTACAGGAAATAAGGAGTGTGATAATTATGCATATAAAATAACACACATGCAGCATAGGTTATTGTATGTACACCTATAACAATACAACAGTAACTTTGTTTATTGGTTATATTTTATATGTAACACAACGCACATTTTGTTAACTGAAACCATTTTAGCTCTACTGGCCGAAGGCCATATGAGCTTATGAGATGACGTATTGTCCGCCGTCCGTCCGTCTGGTAACTTTTTCTTGTGAGTTATGGCCCTTGGCTAACTGAAAAATTCCTAAATTGCCATTGTTACTATAAAACACGTTAATTTTCCATCTGATCTTAACCAAACTTTCACACAGAGTGTGTATAATATAAAGATAGTGTACAAGTATTTAAACTACATATATCCGATGGTATAATAGTGAGCTATCTGCCCTTGAATCTGTAGAAAATACGTATATTACCTTATTACCACCATTCAATCGAAACCAAACATAATGATTTTTGAATAATCAGATATTGAACAAGCGCTTCAATCATGCATACCAGGAGGTATTAAAGTGAACTATATGCCGTTGAATTAGCAAAATGACAAAATGACAACTTGACCTTTTAATCTATAAAACTTTCCATTTTAACAGTTATTTTACAGAAAGTGATTCGATAAGTTCGACATGGGAGTTATTTGCCCTTTAATTGAAAACAATACATAGTTGGCATGTTGCCACTACAGCACTTCCGTTTTTCATCCAATTTTAACCGAACAAATACAGAATGTGTATAATAATAAATAAATTCGACAACTTCTTCAACTAGCACCTTTGAATTCAATATTTGGTATATTATACTGGAAACCTGGGGTCGGGGGTTCACATCCCACTGGGGGCAAAAAAAGATTATTCTCTGTTTTGGGAGTTTTGTTATTTGCATTATTTTCTCTTCGTCACAGTGGGCAGACTTTAATTTCTTTTAATAATTATGTTTTTGTGGGTCAAAACAACAACAACAACAATAAGCATATTTTTGTGTTGTTGTTGTTGTTGTTGTTGTTTTGAAACTTGTTTCATTGGTTTAATTAATACATATTTGTTTTAACCAGGTTGTCCTTTGGAAAAGACTGGTTATTAGATTGGCGAATATTGTTTGCTGGACGGGCGGAAGGGTAGGCGCGCAGGAGGCATGAAGTTATTGGTTTCCGCTCAATAACTTTAGTTAGCAATGGGATATTGTGACGAATCCTGTTGTGTAACTAGCTTATATGGAAAGGAAGTTTGGGAATATATGTGAAGTCAAGGGGGTCAAGGTCGCTATAACTAAAAATAGGAAAATGGTTTCCGCTCAATAACTTTTGTTAGGAATGAGATATTACCATCAAACTTGCTGTGCATGTAGCTTATTTGGAAAGAAAGTTTGCGGTAGCATTTGTGGTTACTGGGGTCAAGGTTATGGTCGCCGTTTCTAAAATTAGAAAAAATGTTTCCACTCCATAACTTTTATTAGGAATTTGATTATTGCGACGAAACTTGCTATGTATGTAGCTTATATGGAAAGGAATTGAATTGAATTGGATTTTATAGTCGCACCAACAGGTAAGGTCATATGGCGACTTTCCAGCTTCCATTGGTGGAGGACGACCCCAGGTGCCCCTCCGGGCAATTTCCGTGCACAGGCGGGCACCTGGGTAGAACCGCCGACGTTCCGCAAGCCAGCTGGATAGCTTCCTCACATAAAGATTCCTAGGCCCCTGAGGGATTGAACCTACAGCGGTGAGGGGCAAGTGATTTCAAGTCAGAGACGTTAACCACTCGGCCACGGACGCCCCCTTATATGGAAAGGAAGCGTGGGATTGCATTTCAGGTCACACGCGTCAAGGTCGCTGTAACTAAAAACAGTAAAATGATTTCCGCTCAATAACTTTTGTTTGGAATTAAATATTGCGAAAAAACTTGCTGTGTAGGAAGCTTATTTGGAAAAGAAACTTAGGATTGCATTTGAGGTCACTGGATTCACGGTCAAGGTCACTGTTACTAAAATAAAAAATCCACTCAATTATTTTTGTTAGGAATGAGATATTGGAACGAAACTTGCTGTGTAGGTAGCTTATATGGAAAGGAAGCTTGGGATTGCATTTGAGGTCATTAGGATCAAGGTCAATGTTTCTAAAAATAGAAACATGGTTTCTGGCTAATAACTTCAGTAATATAAGGAATGAAATAGTAGGAATGAAACTTGCTGTGTATGTACCTTTTACGAAAAGGAAGCTAAGGATTGCATTTGATATCACTGGGGTGAAGGACAATGTCTCTGTTACAAAAATTAGAAAAATGGTTTCCGCTCAATAACGTTTGTTAGGAATGAGCTGTTGCGACGAAATTTGTAGTTAGCTGATATGAAAAGGAAGCATAGTGATTGCATTTGAGATCACTGTTGTCAAGGTCAATGTTTCTAAAAAAGAAATAACTTTAGTTCAGAATGAGATATTGAAAAATCTTGGTATGTATGTATTTGATATGGAAAGGGAGCCTGGGATTGTATTTGAGGTCACTGGTTCAATGTCATTGTCAATGTAACTACCAAATGGTGTATAGCTATAACGTTAGTTAGTAATGAGCCTTGCTGTGTAGGTAGCTTATATGGAATGGGATTACATTTGAGGTCACTGTTACTTAAAATAGAAAAACGTTTTGAGGGCAATAACGTCAGTTAGGAGTGAGATATTGAAGTGAAACTTAGTATGTATGTAGGTTATATGGAAATGAATATTGGAAAGAATCTTTGTAGAATGCGTATGGAAAACCTGATTTTCATGGATTTTCCACGGTTCTTGTTGCTTATTTATTTCTCTAAATGGGAGCCTGGGGACTTGTGTCCAAACCTTGTTCATCTTTATTAGACTTGTTCAGAATTGTTTATTTCAATATAAAAGCTCAGAATAAATTAAAAACCATCCATATATGGATACCCAGCTGTTAACGGAGACATTATTAGCCAGTAGAGCGTCCACAGGCACTTTTGGGATTCTTGTTTTATTAGAAATGCATCCGGATATGTCATATGCTTACTTTTTATCAATATACTAAAGCGAAAAAGAACGCAACACGGGAATTTCCGCTATATATTGTATATACTGCACCCTTAATTCCACATAATATTCCAAAGAAATCCCAAGATGTTTTGTAAAAAGAAAAGTTGCAGCTAGTTAGAGAAAGGACACAACTGTGAAGATGTAGACATTATATCACAGTACACTTTGTAACAAGAAATTCATAAATGTTGAAGTTCCTCTTTGAACAAATTGAGCCATTTCAGTAATGTATTTAACGTAAAGAGTTTGCAAAATTTTGCATCCTAAGATTGCCCACATGCTTGAGCCAAACGCGTACTCTGTCAATAATGAAACTTTGAAGGAATACTATTTGTTGTGTTTTAGTCTTTTTATTCGAAATGAAAGGTCTTACGTAGCCATGTACCAATTATTAACAGCAGCATATTGTACATACAATATATAGAGGAAATTCCCGAGTTGCGTTTCTTTTTCGTTTCAGTATATATGTATATACCTCGTCGTCAGTAGATTTAGAAACGTTGTACAATGTGTCTGTTAATGGTGGGATAGGGACTTTAAGGAGATAAAACACGATATATTTTTTATATCCCACGTTGTTTGTGTCACGACTTAAAACTGCGCATGAGGTTTTGACGCTAAAGTACATGATGTTACATGTATAACCCTTTAGCGCAACAGTTTATCTGACGTCGTGACGGTTTTATGTCCATCTTAATTATTTCTGTACAAATTTGACTAATTTCATGTGATAAAAAAATATCTCAATCTCGTCCCCTTCCATATAAGTTTTATAAAACTTGCTATGATTTTTTTCTTAATTGTAATGCGCCTTTTGGCAATAATTCATTGCTCGTTTCATAAATCTTAATTGTAATGGGGAAATAGAAAATAAAAAGAGCATACTTTTAACCATTATGACATAAAAGATAAATGGTTTTTTTTATCACGTTTAAGGAAACTATTTAAAACATTCATTTCCTTTGTGCGTAAACAATACTGACATGTAAATAGTTAAGTGTCATTATGGTTGGTTTGAAATAATTATGGCCCTTTTGGTTATAACAAAGTACTAATTAACATAAAATGAGTTCGGTTTTACTACTTTTGCTGCTGCCAATACCCAACTTATTGTCGCAAAATTACATGCCGGTAGGGAACTTATATTGCTCCGAAATAGTCCTCATTCTTGTTTAAATTGACCTTGTTCCATTTTCTATTTCCCTGAAATCATGCCTGCATACTTACTATAAACGTTAGACTTTTCAGGAGTAAAGGCACTTAGTATAGATATATATGGAAGGATACATTGAAGGATATATTTAGAAAAGAATAAAAGCATTTTAGATTTATTCTGAATGTAATATTACGTTTAATGCATTTCTTCGTGGAAACTCCAGATTTCTAAGTGAAAAGAAAATTAACTAAAAAAACGAAAGGAGCTGTAGACCGGAGTCAACTAAACAAAAACACGAACTCAAAACAAACAATTAAAACGATAAATAGGAGCAAAGTATGCGACAACAGAAAAATAACAAGAGTTGTCAGAAGACAAAAGAGCTCGCCTTCAGTGGGGCAAAGTCGAATACAGAGGTATTGGATAAACATATCCTTGATAAGTCACATACCAAATATGAAAGCTATAGCTGAAGGGGTTGAAGAGTGGTATATAGTTATAAAAACGTTAACCTGCTGTCTACAGACGACGCCGATGACGCCGACGCTGACATCGGGGTCATGGCAATCGCTCCCCGGACTTTCGTCACGGGGAGCTAAAATGTTTGACAACACGGGTACCGTCTTTGAGCGGTCAGATGCCACCGGGGGTTTAAACCATGTTCTCTTTGAGTTGTTTTGAATGAAGTTCATAATCACCAAATAAATTATGTGCCAATTAATAGTTACTTTAACTATATTAGAACAGAAAGGATTGTCAATGTTCAATATGTAGATACCCAGCAGTGTCATTAAAGGCTTCAATGACACCTGTCTGAATATCGGATGAAAGACTCAACATGAAATCTCTTTCATAGTAATAGAAGAACAAATCTGCGACAAAATGTGCACAGTTCGTACCCATATGTACATGTTTATATACATGATCATTTTTGTGTTATAGTTATATTGTCTATTATTGCTGCTTTGTTTGTTAAAGGATATAGCCTGGTTTTTTTTCTTTATTTACACTGCCCCGTGTAGTAGGGATGGCAATAGAGTAAGAGTGAACTGTGTGCACAGTAGAACCTGATTTAGACCCAATCGACCTTTTTGCCACTGACCGTTCCATTGCGATACCCATATTATCAACCGCGTTATGTTTGTGGTGTCGCATACATTGCTTGTTTTAATTGTTGATTGTTTGTATTGCGTCTTTTGTATTGACTGTGTACTCTGAATGATATATTTCTTGTCCGACAACCTGTTTAGTTGTCTGCTATACTCTCTCCTTTTCTAAGGTGTTAAAGGAAATGTGTCCTATTCTCAAACATTGAATGCACATAGCATTTACAAGTTATTTTAATGTTACTTGTTACTACATGTGTGATGATATAAACTTGTCTATGTATATACTTACGTTTGTGTAATATGTTGCTTTGTAAAGTGGGTGTGACGGAAGACCAGGCTTTGAATTCACCAACCATTCTGGAGAATATTCTTAGACTTAATTAAGCCCAAGTATGCACATTTCAATCACACATATTTCTATAAATTTAAAGGATAAACGTTCATAAACATGCTCTATGTATAAATATGAAAAATACAAATAAAATGCAACGTCATACGGTTGTTTATCTTTGAAGGTCTAGGCATAGTCTGAAGAATGGTTGATAAATTCCAGCCCAGATTACTGAGTAGGCCACCTCTTTACCTAATGCAACAAAACAATTAGATATTTAATTTAATTTAATTGGATTCTATAGTCGCACCAACAGCTAAGTTCGTGTAGCGACTTTTGCAGCTTCGACTGGTGGAGGAAGCCCCTAGGTGCCCCTCCGGGCAATTTACATGCACGTGCGGGTAGCTGGGTAAAACCACCGACGTTCCATTTATATATTCAATCATGAGTAAATATTATATATTTAATCAAGAGTAAATATTGCACTATATATTCTAAACAATAATCTGCAGCGCAGCTGCTGGCTATTGATATATTGCTACCGGCAGTTTTACGATATTTGTATTATGTTGCTTATCAGTAGATCAGTGAAGAAATCCGGTAGTTAGCTACACGAAGCCTAATTATTGGAAAGTGTATATGACTGGATATACTGAACCGAGATGTAAGAAAAGTATTGACTAGAAAACAATCTCATTTCGAGATGAAAAATATCGGATATTCACGACAAACTAAAAAAGCGTACGTTTATATAAGAAGTCAAACTAGTAAAAATACACTCTGTCATCCAAACATATACTAAACTAGTACACTGTTGTCTGTATTGTAAGTATTATTTTTAATTGTATGTACATAGTAAGATAATGAGATCATGAAATTATGTATTGAATAACTGCGAATTATAAATGTAATTGCTAATAATATTTGATTGAAGTTGCTTAAGTAAAACAGTTGAAAAAATGCGGCATAGTTACGTAATAATTGCACAAGTAAAACGTTTGTGTGTCAATTGTAAAATGTTTACATCGTTGATACATGGTTTATTTAAGAAATAAAATCTTTCCAGCGGGTTTGTATTGTTCCAGATCAGTACCTAGTGGGCGGGACTTGAAGATCATCGATACCCGGCCTTTTGGAAATACTGTATTTCTTATCGGACATGGATTGTTTTGAATTTAATACACACATTTTCGAGAGATTTAACGTTATTCAAACAATTTCTCACAATTGACATTGTATACCCATCTCTCTACATCAAACAAAGAAAATATGCAGCTTCATCTTGTTTTTAACAATTTGTTGTTTGAACATAAGGGTGCTTTAAAAAAACGTTATCGCTGTGTTGCATGTTTTCTGACGTTAAAATCATTTGAAATGACGTCTGAACGATTAAGAGAAATGACGTCAGATGTCTTGAAAGGAAATGTAATACATCCTCACTGAGGAGCAAATACATCCTTACCGAGGAGCAGCACTGAGTAGTTTAATAAACAACGTTAGATACGTCTTTACAGATTTAAATAAAATGAATGCCGTATTACAGATATATGGATATTTTACCGGGAGGAAATATACTTATCTATTTCATGATATGCAATTTAGCAGTGAAATAAAGTGTGATTTCATACTGGGAAATATAGACAGATTAAGCATATTCATTATTTGTTTGCCATTTAGAAAAGATCATGTTTTTTGCCGTTGTGTGGGTGTGATAGTTAAAACATCCATATCAATGATCAAGTGTTAGTATGTCGGCATGTTACCTAGTATTTTCTATTTCTGTATTGGTCATGACTATATACACTATATGTTATATCATATTGTATTATATTTCCTTATAATTAATTCTATTTTGTGTGGTTTTTAATAAATATATATATATATATAGAAGAGGTTTGTTGTTGTTCTCTTTGTACACATCATTTGTACAAAAACATTATAATACCATAGTCGTGCCTTACTCATAAGAAGTCATTATTTTGCATCAAATGATTGTTGTTATGCTCCCCAATTTTTTCCGGGGGAGCATATAGTTTCATCATGTCCGTATGTCCGTACATCCGTCCGTATGTCCGACTGTAATAACTTATTAAGTTCACACTTCTTAACACAAATTACGAGCTGAATAATTTCATGATTCAAAACAGGAATGATAACAAGTTATGAGCTGAATAATTTCACGATTCTAAACAGGAATGATTACAAGTTACGTGCCGAATAACTTCACCAATTTTAACAGGAACGATAACAAATTACGAGCTGAATAATTTCACGATTCTAAACAGGAATGAAAACAAGTTACGTGCTGAATAACTTCACCCATTTTAAAAAGTTACGTGATGAATAAATTCACTCTTCTTAACACGAACGATAACAAGTTACGTGCTGAATAATTCACAATTCTGAACATGAATGATAATAATAAATACTGAAAAGTGGATCCCTTGGAATCAACAAACACAAACAAGAGATAAAAGTAGCAGACTCGGTTTTATTGAGTCTGTTCATGAGGGGTAACAACACCTCTCACGCCTCCTAGCACCGGCTTGAGCGATATTCTACTTTAATGCCACAAAGAATGGGCTTGATGATCCCAAAGACCAGTAAGTAATAACATGACTGATTTGTAGTTACGTGCTGAATAACGTCACTCTATTGCCAGGACTAAAACACACAAACGGTAAGGAAGAAACAAACCACAATGAATGATAACAAATTAAGTGCTAAATAATTCAGGATTCTGAACATGAATGATAAAAAGTTACGTACTGAATAATTTCACCTTTCTTAACATGAATGATAACAAGAAGCATACACTTCTCAAAACTGCTAACTACACCGCTACGTTTTGGGTTATATATATCGATGGGTTGAATGTTTTTCAATAAAATAAAAAGGAAATACCAATTCAATCATTTTTACATCATTTCATTTTATTTTTTTCATGGGCAATGCTAGAACTAAACCACAATAAGCAATTACAAACGACCCATGTAAACACTAAAGTCACACTTTTCATTTCTTGTTCATAAAAGTGTGACTTTAGTGTTTACATGGGTCGTTTGTAATTGCTTATTGTGGTTTAGTTCTAGCATTGCCCATGAAAAAAATAAAATGAAATGATGTAAAAATGATTGAATTGGTATTTCCTTTTTATTTTATTGAAAAACATTCAACCCATCGATATATATAACCCAAAACGTGAGCGGTGTAGTTAGCAGTTTTGAGAAGTGTACTGAATAACTTCACCCTTAATAACATGAATGATAACAAGTTACGTGATGAATAATTTCACCCTTAATAACATGAATGATAACAAGTTACGTGATGAATAACTTCACCCTTAATAACATGAATGATAACAAGTTACGTGATGAATAACTTCACCCTTAATAACATGAATGATAACAAGATATTTGCTGAATAATTTCACCCTAGTGCCAAGACAAATTCTCACAGAATGCTAGAAAGAAACAATCCATAATGAATGGTAACAAGTAAGGTGCTGAATAATTCACGATTATTCTGAACATGAATGATAACATGTTACGTGCTGAATAACTACACCCTACTTAACAACGAATGATAACAAGTTGCATGCTGAATAACTTCGCCCTATTGTCAGGACAAAAATACGCATAAGGCTAGGTAGAAACAAACCATAATGAATGATTACAATTTACGTATTGAATAACTTCACCCTTCTTAACACGAACGATAACAATTACGTGCTGAATAATTCACAATGCATAACATGAATGATAACAAGTTACGTGATGAATAACTTCACCCTTCTTAACACGAACGATAACAAGTTACGTGATGAATAACGCCACCCTTCTGAACACGAACGATAACAATTATGTGCTGAATAACTTCACCCTTCTTAACATGAATGATAAAACGTTACGTGCTGAATAACTTCACCCTTCTTAACATGAATGATAAAACGTTAAGTGCTGAATAACTTCACCCTTCTTAACATGAATGATAAAACGTTAAGTGCTGAATAACTTCACCTTCTTAACATGAGTGATAAAAAGTTATGTGCTGAATAAATTTACTCTTATTAACACGAAAGATAAGTTACCTGCTGAATAACTGCACCCTTGTTAAACCAATGATAACAAGTATATGATGCATAATTTCACACTTCTTAACACGACTGATAACAAGTTACGTGCTGAATAACCTAACTTTATTAATACGAAAGACAATAAGTTATCGGCTGAATAATTTAACACTTCTTAACACGGCTGATAGCAAATCACGTGCTGAATAATTTCACCCTTTTTGACAAGACTGTTAACAAGTTTCGTGCTGAATAACTTTACCCTGATTAACATGAATGATAAAAATGTATGTGCTGAATAACTTCAACCGTATTAACACGAAAGATAACAAGTTACCTGCTGAATAACTGTATGCCTTTATTAAACCAATGATAACAAGTTATATGCTGCATAATTTCACACATCTTAACACGACTGATAAAAAGTTCGTGCTGAATAACTTAACCCCATTAATACGAATGATAATAAGTTATGGGCTGAATAATGTAACACTTCTTAACACGGCTGATACCAGTTACGTGCTGAATAACTTCACCATTGTTAACACGACTGTCAACACGTTTCGTGCTGAATAACTTCACCCTTATTAACATGAATGATAACAAGTTACGGGGCTTAATAAGTTCACCCTTCTTAACAAGAATGATAGCAGATTACGCGCTGAATAACTGCTTATTAACACGAATGATAACAAGTAACGTGCTGAATAACTTCACCCTTCTGAACACGAACGATAACAAGTTACGTGCTGAATAACGTCACCTTCTTAACACGAACGATAACAATTATGTGCTGAATAATTCACAATGCATAACATGAATGATAACAAATTACGTGCTGAATAACTTCACCCTTCTTAACACGAACGATAACAAGTTACGTGCTGAATAACGTCACCTTCTTAACACGAACGATAACAATTATGTGCTGAATAATTCACAATGCATAAACATGAATGATAACAAGTTACGTGCTGAATAACTTCACCCTTATTAACACTAATGATAACAATCTACGTGCTTAATAAGTTCACACTTGTTAACACGACTGATAACAAGCTATGTGCACTTGTTAACACGACTGATAACAAGCTATGTGCTAAATAACTTCACCCTTCTTAACACGACTGATAACAAGTTACGTATTGAATAACTTAACCCTTATTAATACGAATGATAATAAGTTATGGGGGCTGACTAATTTAACACTACTTAACACGGCTGATAACAAGTTTCGTGCTGAATAACTTCACCCTATTTACATGAATGATAACAAGTTACGGGCTTAATAAGTTCACACTTCTTAACACGACTGATAACAAGTCATGTGCTGAATAACTTCACCTTTCTTAAAATGAATTATAACAGGTCATATGCTGAATAACTTCATTATAACAATGAATATAAACATGTTACGTGCTGAATAATTTCACCCTTCTGAACATGAATGATAACAAGTTACGTGCTGACTTACTTTACCCTTCTTAACAAGAATGATACTAACTTACGTGCTGAATAACTTCATCCGTCTTAACATGAATGCTAACAAGCTACGTGCTGAATAAATTCACCCTTCCTAACACGATAACAATGTACGTGCTGAAAAATTTCACGATTCTGAACATGAATGATAACAAGTTACGATCTGAATAATTTCACCCTTCCGAACATGAATAACAAGTTACGTGCTGATTAACTTTACCCTTCCAAACACGATAACAAGTTACTTGCTGAATAATTCACAATTCTGAACATGAATGATAATACGTTACGTGCTGAATAACATCACCCTTTTTAACATTAATGATAGCAATTTATGTGCTGAATAATTTCAACCTAATGCCAGGATTAAAACACACACAATACTAGGAAGAAACAAACCATAATGAATGGTAAAAAGTTACGTGGTGAATAATTCACGATATGGAACACGAATGTTAACAATTTACGTGCTGAATAACTTCACACTTCTTATCATGAATGATAACAAGTTACGTGCTGAATAACTTCACCCTTCTTAACACGAACGATAGTAATGTACCTGCTGGATAACTTCACCCTTATCTAACGAATGGCAACAAATTATTGGCTGAAAAATTTCACACTTCTTAACACGACTGATAACAACTTACATTCTGAATAACTTCGCCCTTATTAACATGAATGATAACAAGTCATGTGCTGAATAATTTAAGACTTCTTAACACAACTGATAACAAAGTTATAGGCTGAATAACTACACCCCTTATTAACTCGAATGATAACAAGTTACGGGCCTAATAAGTTCACAAGTTACGTGCTGAATAACTTCACATGATGCTGAATATCTTCACCCTTATTCACACGAATGATAACAAGTTACATGCTGAATAACGTCACCCTTCTTAACGTCATGGTGAATGATAACAAGTTACGTGAGGCTATGTAGAAACAAACCATAATGAATGACTACAAGTTACATGCTGAATAATTTCACACTTCTTAACTCTACTGATAACAAGTTACGTGCTGAACAACTTCACTCTTCTTAACACGAATACTAACTGATAACCAGTTACGTACTGAGTAACTTCACACTTCTTAACACGAATGGTAGCTATTTATGTGCTGAATAACATCTTAAACAAACTTCTTTAAACGTATAATAACTATGTACTCGCTGAATAAGTCACCATTTTGAACATCAAAATGACAACAGGATTGGTGCTGAATAATTTCACACTTCTTAACATATCTTGACTTTTATTCATCGTTATAGTTGTTGTATTTTTCTTTGTGTGATGTGGTTGACTGTCATTCTTGAATGCTATATTTCCTATTCGATTTTTTATATCTATTCTTATTTTTAATGAAAATCGTGTTTAGAATAAAGAGTGAGAATGTTTTCGTTTGTCATCTACTTAAAGCAGAATATCGCTTAAGCTTGTATTAGGAGGCGTGAGAGGTGTTGCATTTTAAAATACCTGTCGTAAAAGGTCGCCCCGACTACAAATCAGTTTTACTTACTGGTCCTTTGGGATCATCAAGCCAAATATCTGTGGCCTTAATGCAGAAGTTTTGCATTTTAAATTACCTCTCATGAACAGACTCAATAAAACAGAATCTGCTACTTTTATCTCGTGTTTGTGTTTTTGCTTCCAAGGGATCCCCTTTTCAGTATTTGTTTATTTCAAAATATGTATAAACTCAATATGTGAGACTGGTACCGTGGGAGGCAGCTGATTTGAATGTTTTTTAGTGATGCCAATGTAGCCTTTAAACGTTTTGCAATTGATGTAAGGAAAATAAGATATAAAAGTCGAACAGGAAATGCACCATTAAAGGATCTCAGTCACCCAAAAGCACGCATATAAACAAACAACAATTTTAAAGATGAATAAAAGGCAAGAGCCTACACCAGAAACATAAAAGGGTTGACAATAGGGATACTGCATTGAAACGGTCAGTGGCAAAATGTGCCGCTCGTGGTTTAAACATGGATGTAGGGTGCACCAAATCTCACACTTACCCTATTGCCGTCTCAGTAAAACGAGACAGTGTAAATAAAGATATTCCCCCAGGTTATATTTTCTAACAAGCAACGCAGCATTAATAGGCATTATAAGTATAACACATAAATGATCATGTACATATGAATATAAAAAACTAGAATGCCACAAAGTTAATTCTCAGTGACTTGGCAGAAGCCAAAGCAACAAGAGAACAAACTATTAAAGGTACGACAGGACAGGATTTAAGACAAGCATCAGACGCTACCGTCTTTTGCGGCTTTAGTAGTCATCATAGAGTCCGCAATCTGTCCTGTCATCGCACAATCAAAGAGAAAACGATAGTGGCGAACTGTATATGGGTCAACCACCAAGCATGTTGTTCGTTGCATAACCTCACTTGATAAACATTTTAACAAGTTTAATAAAGATTGTATGAAAGTGATTATGACCAAGGATCTTACGAAGTTTGTAAATCACATCACCACTGTCCATAGAAGTCAGGTTGTGATAGTCCTTGAATCAAAAGTGTTATTAAATTACTTTTATATTTTGAAAGTAGATCAGGGTTACGATAAAAAAAAATGTAAAGGTGTTTCGAAGTTTACGGTAACGGTTACCCTGATGGAGTAGCTTCTTAGTTATACACAGATTACGCATATTAAAGTCCTCAACTCGACTACATGCTCTAGAAAAACGAATGAGTTGAAAACATAGATCCCATAAGAAGTAACTCGAAGAACATCCCCATCTAAGTGAGGATAATTAACAATATCAAAATTAAAATCATAGATTTGCTTATTTTATC
This sequence comes from Cyrtodaria siliqua, assembly GCA_037043455.1. Classification (NCBI taxonomy): domain Eukaryota; kingdom Metazoa; phylum Mollusca; class Bivalvia; order Adapedonta; family Hiatellidae; genus Cyrtodaria; species Cyrtodaria siliqua. Next base: position 83,474 of record JAWPHD010009858.1, on the reverse strand, counting down.
TCCATTTTCAATAGAGAGATGTAAATCAAGAAAAGAAGCGACAGTGTCAGACATATTAGCATAGTTGAGTTGAAGAAATATAAAAAGATCGGACAGGGAAAGTAGCATTCAAGGAGGACAGTCAACCACAAAACACAGAAACAAACACGCAAACAGACAAAACAAGAAGGCAAAAGTAATCAAAAATGCAAGCGACATCACAAATACAAAAGGATTGACAATAGGGCTACCGCCTTGGAAAGGTCAGTGGCAACAAACGCCACTGAGGGTTTAAACCGGTTTTAGGGTGCACCAAACCTCACACTTACCCTACTGTCATCCCATTAAAACAGGACAGTGTAAATAAAAAAATCCCCGCCATGATCTAATCTCTAACCAACAATGCAGCATCAGTAGGCAATATAAGTAAAACACAAAATGCTCTTGTAAATATAATAAAAAAAAAAAAAATAGCCTAGAAAGCCACAATGAAGGTACTCAATGACTTGGCAGAAGCCAGAGCAACAAGAGAATAAACCATTAAGGGCACGACAAGAAAGATCATAGAAGTTCTTTGGGATGGATAGTACTAAGCATAGTAGAAAAGAAGGATTTTCAATGTTCAATATGTCATCCAGATACCGAGAGGTGTCACTAAAGACCTCTGTTACATCTGCCTGAGTATCTGGTGAAAGACTCAACATGAAATCTTTTCCATAGCAATACAAGAACAAATCTGCGACAAGAGTTGCACAGTTCGTACACATAGGGATACAAACAATTTGTCTTATAATAGTTTTAGGAAAATATTACTTTGGATCTGTGTGGCATATTAATTTGTCTTAACAAGTATGTTTATTTGTAATAAAATGTTGCATATTAATTATATATATGTAAATTGGGGTTTCTGAACCAAAGCTCTCGCTTTGCTCGAGTTTGATCCAGAAACACCCAATTTACATATATATATATAAACTCCTACCACAAGGTGCTGAAATAAGCTGGGTTAGAGTTATATTCTTTTAAAATAGGGGTAGTGAAGATTGCAAGTTTAATTTTTTTTAATAGTTATCAAAATTACACCCCCAAAAATATAAAATGTTTTATAATACAAAACAAATTTGTTGATTTGTTATCAAAATTACACCCAAATAAACAATTCTCCGGCTTTGAATACAAAGGTGGTGGATCATACTCATACACATTACTAAAACAATTTATCACATACTTTTTAGACTTTTTTGTAAGGTTGGCATTGCTTCCTTTCTTCCCTGCTCTACTAGTTCCTTTTTTTGAACTTCACTAATTTCAAGTTTCTTTTGTTTGATATCCTGTTTCAAATTATAGTACCTTTCTAGTACATCCAGAACCATCTTGAACTCTTGTTCTGATATATGTGCATCACTCAACGCTTTTGATATTAACTGCTTTATACTGTTTAACTTAGACTCTGCCAAAGTTTTTATTTCATGATGTTTTTGAGCTTTTGCATTAGGCTTGCGTCTGATAAAATTAATACAAACACCTGTAGCTCCACATACTATTGCTGCTATTTCCAAAGGTAATAAAACTGGAACAACAAATCCAATCCCAGCCATAATAACACCTGCAGATATCAAGGTAATGTCAATTCCATCTGTGATATTAATACCACGTTTATATTTTTTATAAAGAGACTTGCGTGTGTCTCGCTCTGTAATTAACTTTTTTTCAATCTCTGAAATCTTTTGTAATCTATAATTCTGTCCGTCTTCCACTGGCAACTCAGGATATAAACTTGGTGCTGTCGGTTGCTTCATTTTTTTATTTAATAATAAAAAATTCAATTAATTCAATTTATAAAGACACCACCGTATTTACAGCGGTAGCGTTGGCAGTCTTGCATACAAAGTTAATAACAGAACCAGCACCAATATCTAAAGGACTATCAAAGTTATCGTGGTTGCGTGGGATGATGTGAAGCGTTATGCCATAAATTGGTTCTTCAACATTATTAACAGAAACTATTACAGATACGTCACCAACTAATCGTTCACTTGCTAAACCTATTCCCATAATACGACCACGACAGCGTGTCATTACATGCCCCACATTTGTTTCTGCTCCACCGTTACCAAATGAGAGTATTCTATTCAATACATGTGTACCCTTAGCCTCTGCAAATATTGTTATAATTCCATATTTAAGATTATTAACTCTATCTTTTAGAAGGTTGAAATGGTTAACAATAGGCACAACTCGCCTATGTAAATCTAGAACATGATTGGTTAAAGTTTCTAAGTCTTCTGTTTTTTTAGGGCTTGGTGGTCCAAATATACTCATTGTTTTTTTTATAAAAATATATTTTTTAAATAATTTCTAAAACACAACTCATAGGCAAGCCGTGATTTTTTATCTTGCTGCCATGCTCATCTCTAACTTCTATTGTCAATTCAGTAATTGTACCATTTGAAAGACAGCGATATTCAGGATAAAAATGTGTATATACAATATCCCCAAACTGCTTATTTACTACAGGTATAACCCCTGTAATAGTGCTTGGTGCACCATTGAAATAATTACTACTCGTATTAACTTGTTTCAATGGAACATATAGCTGTTTATAAGGAGCTAAATCAATTGGGTAATCTCCAATACGAGTACCTTTTAACCATTTCCTGTCCTCGAATCCCAACATTTTTGAAAGACCGCTTGATAATCGTGTCTCTATTGGCGTATTTAAAATGCTGAAGCCATTTTGGACAATAATGTCCAGGGTAATATTTTCATTTAGCAATTTAAAATGTTCTGCCAACTGTTGAAAGTTATGGAGTCCACCTCCTAAATGTTGCGTTTTATCTGAGTTTCTTGTCTTTATGACTTCATGATCAATATTATACCAACCGATAGTGTATGTAAAACTTGTTAATCCAACGCGCTTATCTCCATTTCTATTCTCGATATACTGTTGTAAGTTAATAGAATTGTCTATGTTTGAAATTGTATGAAACATTATTTTTTAATATATATATAAAATACAAATAAAAATGATTTCTAAAGAATTCAAATATAGCCAAGGTGCTTACTATTCAAATACTTTCAGCAAAAAGGTGTTAGATATAATAAATCAAAACATAGTCATTACATCAAACGGTAAAAGCTTTAAAGCATCATTTCATAATGTCTTTGAAAAATACAAACTCCCATACGTCAAATCAGATGATATAGTCCAAAGCTGGGGAACAGATTGGATGTCATTTTGGCAGAATCAGTTGAATTTTGCTATTTGGTGAGCGACAACTGGATGTGGCATTGATTTTAACAATCATCTAAAAGCTGATGCTCTGGTTGGTTCGTTATTTCGATTTCGTGTCTATTAACAAGTCAGAAGAATATTATTTGAAATGAGTGTAGCAATGCCGCAAGACTCAAATTGGAATGCGTTTAATAACACATAAAACCGAAACGCATACGAGAGAATATGCAAGGAGTTTAACGTTGACTTAAATTCAGACTGGAGACAGACACAAAGCTATAATGATGGTCTAGGAACAATTTATAATTACTGGACAAATATTGGTTATCATCCGTTGATAAATACTGTATACGACAACAAAACGATGAGTTTTACAGTCTATGAGAGTGATAAAACATATCACATTCATTACATTGCACAAGGATCTGAGGCTGACAATAGTTGGTCTACTTTTATACAAGATAGTTCTGTGGGATTTACAAGAGCTGGAGTAGAAAGAATCAATGACAGCATAAGAACATACTGCTGGGCAACTCTTGGCTCACAATCACAAACAAGAACAGATATACTTGGAACTGGAACGGCATTTGATGCACAGAAACAATTTTTAGCAAATGTAGAGGACGCAATAAATAGCCCCATCGACTTGCCCAGTCAAATTTCAAGATATGAAAACACCCTAAAATATGCAAGAAGTAAAGTAAATTTTGTCTATGGAAGTGGATTGTCTCCGAGTGACATGGAATTAAGAATTGGAACAATACAAGACTACAATAATGAAATTGTAATAGCAACCGATGCGCAAGCATTAGGATTGAATAATGATGTAAATATAAAACAAGTACCACCAAAAAGTGTTCAACCTTTTCAAGGCACCACAACAAAGAAATTTCTGCCGGACTTTGTTAATCATCAATACATAAAACTGTGGAGCATAACCCAACAGAAATACAAAAAATAGCGATTGAACATGAATATAACAAAACAACTATAAGTGTTGGTACCATAGTAATAGGTCTTGCTGCATTACTTATTTACGAAATTTACTAAACCACTCTTTGGCTGCCACATTCAACAACCCGGAAACAAACACAAGCAAAGCCCATAGATTGTTACCAAGCCAATTAATAACATTACCTGTTGCAGATAAAAGCCATGATGATATTGCACCAATAACTCCTGGAAGTGCTGCAGCAGCTTTACTCGCTAGGTTGGCAAGAAGTTTACCAATATTACTTAGTTGTTTTTTTATCCAGTCTTTTACACTTGATGGATCAGGTTTTGGAGTTGGAGTTGGCGCAGCACTTGATGTGGGAATAATAAAATTAATTATCACCCCAAGAATCATACCAAATGCAGTTAGGATACTAACAATAGTAATACCTTGCTCTCTGAACAAGGTTTTGATCCTCTCACCAAGAGTTGTATCCTCGTTTAACATTTTGTTTATTGTTTCTTTTATTCTGCTTACTTGGTTACGAAAAGCTTCTCTGTTCTCATTGATGACATCCATTCTTGCACCTCTTTCAACTTCAAGGTCTTTGATGCGATCGCTAATTCTTTTTATTTGGAATTCATCATCGTCAGTCTTAGCTTGTTTTAACTTTTGTTTTTCTCTTGTTATGTCTTTATCAAGTTGTGTGAGTTTTGCCAAGTTATTGGTGAGTTCTTCCTTGACAGTTGTCATCGCTTTTACTATTCCATTCATTTCACGCTTGTCTATATTTATTTGTGTTTCAACATCAGGACGCTCATCCACATCCCAGTCATAAATTGATGCCTCTATGTCATCCACTGATGTCTCTATGTTATCCATAATTTGTGATAAATTTTGTAATGGAATAGCATCTACATTATCTGGTAAATCGTTTCTTGTGCTCTCCAATGCTTGTCGAGCTTTTAGTGATAGTTTTGTTTTACTGTCATACTCTGGCAAATTCAAAAATTGTCTTATCGCCCTTGTTCCCCCAGAGCCAATAACCTTGTTATATTCACCTACCAAAGAACCAAGAGCAAGAAATGTAAAAGAACCTTGCTTGGCAGTTATTCTTATTTCTTTATCACCAACAACCCAGTATAATGTTTTACCATCATCTTTAAACTGGTCATTATCCATTTTGTCCGGTGCCATCTTATATCGTTTTTCTATTTCATTATAAAAGGATTTTACAAGATTGTTTTTGTATATTTTAAGTTTGGCTTCTGTCAGCTCTCCCCTAAGGTCAGCATTATGATCGCTTTGATTAAGAAGACTTCTTCGAACAGGCTCATCAGGCACCATAGGTAAATCGTCATTAAAATATTCATCATAATCATCTGGATCAAACGTAGGATTGTCATATTCAAATCCTCCTTCAGCCATTGTTTATTTTATTTAATTTTAAAAAATATATTTAAAAAATAAAAACAATGTCAGCTTACGGAAACAAACTCAACCCTCATAGAAAACTAAGAGAACCTCATGGTGCCAAGGGCATCCACACAAGTGTAGTAATAACCAATAATCCATCAACAATAGATCAAAACCAGCAACTGCTTGTGAGATTTCCAAATCTAAGTACTAATGATGTGATAGTTCCACGTACTGCTCGTCTTGCCTTTGAAATAGAACTTAAAAGTAGAACAGACGCCAACGCTACTCTATACCAAAATCTGGGTAGAGCAATTGTGAAAAAAATGACAATAAGAACAAGTGGCAATGAAGTCATGTCAATAGATGACAGTGATATATATCACATTTATGTAGATTTATGGAAAAGCCCTACCGAACGAGTAAACATAGCTAACCAACGTATTGGTAAAGCAAACATGTTAAAACATAGAGTTGGTGCGGGAGATGCTTTCTCAGACACCGAAGATGAAGCTATAGCAGCAGCTTATGGAAATAGATTTTGTATTTCACTGGACTTTGAAATGTTAGAAAGTCAAATGCCAGTTTATCAAGCGGGGCTTGGTGATAGGCTAGAATATGAATTAACGTTTAACAATTATAACAAAGTTCTCAAAAGCAGTGATGCTGATGCATCTTATGTAATAAAAAATATCTGCTTGGAATTTGATATGGTTAGTGATGTTGAATTAACCAGACAAATAAGACTGCAAATCAATGGTAATATAGTATTTATGTATGATCGTATCTTGCGACATAGAAAAATACCAGCAAACAAATCTGATACCCTTTGGAATATCAACATTAATGTACCAGCACGGAGCATGAAAGGTATTTTAATGCTGTTTGAAGACCCTGAAAGAACAGACACGGAATTCTTTTATAACACAACGATTGAAAAGGTTGAAATGACAATAGAAGGCGTGCCAAATCAGTTGTATAGTCAGGGCATGAGGGCATATCAACATTGGGATGAAATTAACAAATACTTTGCCTTGACATCAAAAAGAAACAAGGAAACAGACAGAGTGGCAAAGGACTTATACTTTACCAATGTTTCTCTTGACACTTATCTGACAAAATCATATGCTTTGTGGCTTGACCTTAGAACATGTGATGACAATTTATTATACGGCAGTGGAAGAAAATAGAAAACGGCAGTGAAGGCATAACGATATTAATAAAAAAAAGCAGATGCAGATCAACCTTTAAATATTTATCTATATATAATACAAGATGCGCAAATCAATTTCGAAGATGGAAGATTCAAAGAAGTACGATACTAAATATCCTAAATATCCACACAGTGCCATTATCTGTGGCCAGAAAGGCTGTGGTAAGACAGAGTTCTTTCTTGACCTACTTGAAAAAGAGTATGTTGGAGTTTTTGACCATATAATTATATTGTGCCCAACCATAGAGTGGAACGAGGCTTATAAAAATAGACCCTGGATAGGTGATGTTAGACACCCAAAAGATAAAAAAATAACAATTGTCAATCCCGTTAGCTCCGGCAAAGAAATGCTACAAGAACTGTTGCGTTTATTTTTCAAACAATATGCTGGCAAGCCCACACTATACATCATTGATGATTGCTCCGCCACAAAAGAATTAACAAAGAAAAAAGATATGTTATCAGAGTTGGCATTCTCTGGTCGTCACGCCAAACAATCCGTGTGGGTCATTTCACAGAGATATAATTCTGTATTGAAAGATTTAAGGGAGCAAGCAAAATGGTTGTGTATGTTTTACACCAAAGACAGAGACAGTTATGAAAATTGTTTTAGAGAAAATGATGTTATTTCGACGCTAGAGGAAAGAACCAGAATAGGAAAAGCTTTAGCAAAAACTAAATATTCCAAGTTAATTTTGAGGACTGACCAACCAACTGGTTATTGGGTTCAATATTTTTTTCCAATTCGGAAAATAAAAAAATTGATCCGGCCGAGTGCCAACGCACCAACCAATGCACCAACCAATACCGGTACAACAGCACTATCCATGTTTTTCTTTTTACGGACGTGTTGTATCGGGGCTTGTAAACAATCACTTCTTGGGTCACATATAAAATATTTTACGCCATCCTTTGGCACAGAAATTACAAGCGTTTTCTGTGCACCTGCGTACGCTTGTAAAAAATCACTTTCTGAAACACATATACAACATTTTACGTCATCCTTTGTCACAGGAATTACAATTTCCTGTGCTATTTTATATTTGTCATAATCACTAATCTCATCGTCTGATATTTTCAAATCCATTTTTTATATAATATTTTTATTATTACAAAATATATTTATTTCATAATATCCGCAGGTATAATACCGTCAAATAATTCCTTTTTTTACAACTGTTGCTAATAGTAATACTAACAGCAAAGTAGCAATGTTAATAGCAATACTGACGTGAATATAGTAATGCTTATAGCATTGCTCATAGCAAATTAGTAATGTTAATAGCAATGCTTGCAGCAAATTAATAATGTTAATAAAAAAAATAGCAATGTTAATAACAATGCTATTAACAATACTAACAATTACTAGTTGCATGAATATCGCAGCTGGTTGTTTTGTATATATTTATTTAAAGATAAAAAATAAGATTACTAAAATAAAAATGAATGCGGAAGAACTATTACAAAATATATCGGAACAGACGGAACCAGATGAATCAAAGCAACAAGAAACAAAAAAAGAACGATTATCAGCTATAGTGGCTGGCGGTGGTAGTCGTCAATATTTGGGTAAAGACATACAACTCACAAATATAGATAGCATGCCCCCGGTTGAAATTAACAAACTTTACTGCAGACATGAAGCAAGGCTTGGGGCAAGCATGACTAAGACTTTAGGCAATTCTTTTATTAACTTGTATGGGATGGGAGTATCAAAATATTTCAATGTAACCAATCCACCAAAACTAATAGAAGATTTGGAGGAAGACCCATTTATTAATCATGCTTTGACAAGTGCTTGTTGTGAGTTGTATTACAGGTATGGGATGTGCTTAGCGCCATTTACAGCAATACTGACAACTGTTAGATATATTGATTTTAATAAAAAATAAAAATATAGATAATATAAATGGAGAACCAAGAGAGTAATGTTATACCTGTTGAGGTTGAACAACAAAAAGTAAAAATCCAAAAAGAATAGAAGCTGGGAAAAAAGGAGCAGCGGCAAGAAAGGCAAAGAGTCAGAATGCACAGGATGCAAAGCAAGATGCTGCAAGCAAGATGCTGCAAAGCAAGATGCTGCAAAGCAAGATGAAAATGAAATAACAAAAATAACAATAGATGAAGAGGAACCAGAAATCAAAATAAACGTATACAAACATTATATTCCACCGTGTGTGGTTTTAGTAGGCATTGCTGGGTTGGGTTTGTATTTTTATAACAAGAAATCTGCCACGCAACCTGTAGCTGCGCAACCTGTTGCTGTTCATGTTGCACCAAAAGGCTCGTTTAATTATTTTTATTGACGGAAAACATATTGTAAATATGGTGTATCACGCTGGAGTGGAGACACTTTTAACTGTTGGATATTCTGAGATTGGCAGAAAACTACTAAAAAGACCAGCACCTAAAGTAGATTTTAATATAACAGATGTTGGGATGCTGTCTGTGGATATAATGTTAGCAATGGCTACAAAGGATATGTTGATTAAGCAAGGTATTATTCCTGCGGATATTATGAAATAATTTAAAAAAATATATATAAAAAAATGGCAAGTGCAGTAGCAATGATGATAGGTGGCGCATTAACAAACGCATTGGCGTTTAGCGGTTCAAATTATTTCTTTTCAAAAATGGGAAGTCATTCAGATGAGGAAAGACAAAGGCATGACAAAGCCGTAGAACAATTAAACGCAGCACAAGCGGAGTGGAATAAAAAAAAAAGTTGAGTGATTTTTATACACCATCTGCGGATCAACAGAATAGAGAAATTAAGTTTATTGTGGTGGGCATGGCTGCAATTGGATTTGTGGCGTATAAATTGATTTCATAAAAAAAAAATATAGTTTAAAACTATTACTTTGAAATGACTAAGTTATATGTTTACTTTGGAATAACTGGAAATAACTGGAAAGACTAAGTCATATGCATGATACCTATTTTGTTTGTTGTTTTTAACATGGTTTCAATCCAAGTGGTCGAATATGATATGGGGTTTAGCACTCTTTTCTTTTTTATTTTTAAGATGATCAGGCGCCCATACTTCACCGTTGTCTAATAATGTCAATATCATGAATGGACCATATTCAGTATCCACTATTTTTGTATCTGTAATAGTATATATTTTATTTATTTCCAAGTCTGTCCATTTCTTTGTGCTATTTTGATTTTGCTCTTCAAGCAGTTCATCAAATTGTGCAGTTGTGATATCCATTTTTTCTTTTATAGTTATATAAATTTTAATCTTTAGTAGAAAAAATGGAAAAGATTTATTACAGCCCAAAAGGATTTTGGAGAGGTTACTCAGCAGTTAAAAAATTAGCAAAAGAGGCTGGTGTCAGTAAGAAACAGGCATTAGCATTTTTAAAAAAAAAAGCTGTGTGGCAGATTTATTTACCCGCACCAAAGAAAATAGTTAGACCCAGGTTTGATGTTTCTACTAAGAATGGAGTGCACCAAGCTGATTTGTTATTTTTACCGCATGACACTTTCGGCTTTGGTCGTGGACGCAAGACATATAAATATGCATTGACTGTGGTTGATATTGCAAGTAGATACAAAGAAGCAGAGCCACTGACTTCCAAGGATAGTAAAGAAGTTGCTAAAGCATTTGAGAATATATACAGTCGGCATTTGAAATATCCAAAGTTATTACAAATTGACCCAGGCAGAGAATTCATTGGTGCAGTATCGCAGTTGATGGCGAAACATAAAGTAAATATCAGACGGGGCAGAACAGAAATACACAGAGACCAAGCTATAGTGGAAAGATTTAACAGAACATTAGCTGAATGACTGTTTGGTTATCAGTATGCTAAGGAAATCGATTCACAAAACGCAACAGAGAGTGGGTAAAAAGATTACCAGAAGTTGTTAAAGCAATACATGTGGAGACAAAAAAGCCCCCTCCTGTTGAAACAAAAACATTAAAAGAAAATCCTATCTGTATGAATGCAAGTGTAAGATATTTATATCAACCCGGGGAACAAGAAGGTGGAAGACGCAGAGCAACTGATCCAATGTGGAGTGGAGATATTTACAAAATTAAAAATTATATGGTGACGCAAGGCATAAGAGTTTATTATTTGAAAGCACCAGCGCCACAAAGAGGATTTGTCAAAGAAGAACTACTTATTGTTCCTGCTGATACCCAAATTTATAAATTTTTGTAATATCCATTTGCATCAGTTTTAATACCGTCTGGTGCTATGTATCTTTTTGAGTAAAATGGTGATAGTGTAACTTTGTTTACTGTTATACCATATATTTGATGCTTAATTGATCGTATCATATTCATTTCATGGGTGTATTTTTTCTTTTTAAACAATGCATCCTTGTAGTTTTCAAAGTTTATATTTATTTCTATTACATATATTTTTACTCCCTTTGCTTTCTTAATAATCTGCTCATCCGCTCTCAAAATAGAATATAGCTTGGGTCTTAATACAACATACTCAGCTATAGCAACACCAGCACATTCATCTTTCATTTTACCTTATACTTTTTTGTTTGTATCATCGTGCAGTGGATGGTTTTGCGGATAATCACTCAAGTCATACTCATCTTTCGTTTCAGCCATGTCTTTGTACACATCTTTTGTTTTGATGTCTACCAGCAAGCTGTCAGTGTCTGTGTATAATAAAGTACATTCATCTCCGTATCTTTTCTTTAGGGTATTATAGTACCAGTCATACATCATGTACTTTGATAAATCCAGTACTGTCATCCCAACATAGATTGGTTTGTTTAATGTTAATTTTGTTTTGTTTACATGTATTGCTGACAATTCATCTGAAAACTTTATACGCCTGTTAAAGTTGGGTTTGGCTATTATTTTTCTTAATTTTTCATTTTCAGAGCCGTCAGTTCTGACTAGTTTTATATCAGTCCGCTTGCGTAGATTTTCCATTGTTTTGCCAAACACAGAGTTGTTTGCAAGTTTGTAAAAATCTTTTTCAAAGGGTGATTTTGCTTTTTTCCTAAGTTCTGTGTTTAGGTTTATGTATGATTCCATCCATGGTTTTTCATTGAATGCTAATACTCTGTGTATTTTCTTTAGTTTCATGCCCAAAGATAAATACAGTTCCAGGGTTTTGTGATGTGTCACATATTTTTCTTTGTCCATAAGATTGGGGACTAGTTGTTCTGTATTTATCATGCTATTATTTTCCAGTAAACCTATTTGGTATTCAGACAACCATTCTTTTTTCACTGCTAATCTTTCCGCTGCAAGTGAATAGTCATTGTGAGCTTCATGAAGTTCTTTAGAATATTCTAAATCTTCTTCTGCAAAATATCCTTTTCCTTCCTCTGGCTTTGGTAATGTATCTGATTTCACCCACTTAAAGCCAGAATATGGAAGTGGCTGACTCATTGCCCACCCATAAAGATTATTTGCATCAAAATACATTAAGAAGTTATTTTCCTCGTTAGGGTTATAATCAGCTACATGTGGATTGTTTGCTTTGGCATATCGTTTTGTTACCATACTTATTCCACCACGCATACCTTTTTCTGTAAATAAGTGCATGTCAATGTCTGTAAAAAGTTCTAAATCTATTTTTGAATATGTTTAAGTAAAGCATCCCAAACTAATCCAGGTGCTGCATAGTAATGTAAAGGGTCAAGTTTGTATACATTTATACATGTTTTTCTAAATTTTTGAAACACATCTGCTTACAAAATTACATCAGTTAGATATAAATCATGATAGTCTCCAAGAGTTTTACAGTTACACTCTTTCCATATTTTTTGAGCATGTTCGTAATCTTTGAGACTTATTCTTTTCCCTATAAGTTTACTGTAAAATGCATCAATTGGTGTTAATTGTGTTTCCTTAAATCTTTCCATACTGTCCATATATTTATATGGATAAACACCTTTTCGCAGAAGTAATTTTGTTTTTTCTCCAAAATAATTTTTAGCAATTTTGAAATCCGATTCGTCTGTTGCATCAATCAATTTTTCCAGGGACAAAGGCATAAATTGATAGCTATCCAAGAACCTAAGTTGTCCGGCACTAAATGAAATATACTTTTCTGCGTTGTTTGGGATGCATGTAATATTACCTGACATGTTATGTATTTTTTGCATGATGAGATGACTATCATATCCTTTGAGGTTGTGAAATTCAATAGTTATAGGTGTTTTGTTTGGTTTTATTTTCAGTTTTAGGTTGCAGTTTTTATGTGCTGCACCTCTGTATTATCCTGTAAAATGACAGTGATCTCTTACTTTGCCGTTTTTACCACATTTTCTACCTTTTTCATCCTCGCATATCCAGCAATGTGTTGCTTTTTCATGTTCTTCCTCATTTTGCTGCGTCATGATTAATGGTTTTGGGTGAGCAAATATATTATTAATGTTGCTCTTATCACATTCTAAGTGATTTAAAAACTTTTCAACAGCATCTTCACCTCTGTAAATAACAGGTTCTTCAGCTTTGCCATCATATCTGACAACCTGGTATCCAAAACTACAAGCTTCGTGTACCTTTTGAATTTCAGATTTCTTTCCAAATTTGATTGATTGCGGTTTGATTATACTCTCAAAATCAGCATATATTGTATAAGGCGCAGGCATCTGCTTTTGATGGTTTTTAAATTTTATGTGATTTTTACCTTTTTGCGGCATTTCTATTCTGTAAGAATTTTTGTTGATACCATCACAGTCTTCTTTGTGTTTGGTCAGTAGTTCTTTTCCAGAAAATCCGTGAAGGCAACGATCGCAGAAGTAAGTTTGACCATGGTGTTTGTTTTGGTCATAGAGTAGTCTATTCATATTTTTAATCCAGCAATAGTGATATTTTGTTATTTTTGTTGGTTTGTCGGGATTATCATCAGGGTTATAGTTGTCATCTATAATTCCTTCTTCATTATTTGGATCATCTTCATTTTCTAAATCTTCTTCAACCTCAATGTCTTCAGATATTAAGAGCAAATTAATTCGCTCAATATCTTTTGGTTGTTCTGATATGTGATATGGAAAAATGATTATCTTTTTATTTTTTCCTGTTATGATATATCCATAAACATTAATAGCAAGATTGTTTTGTTTTTCTACTTTGGATATTTCAGAAATTGGAGTGGGAAAGTCAATGCCATCTTTTTTCTAAAACGATATATCAGGATACTTTGATAATCTGTCTGTGTGATCTGCAGCTAGATTTAAAGCAGAATTTATTGCATGAAACAAACATTTATTATCATTATTTTTTACATTGATTATTGCTTTTTTGTTGGCTAATGCTTTGGCCAGAGGAATATATGAAGAACCTTTTAATGGTTCATATTTTGCGATATTCAAGTAAAACTTAACACAGCGATCAATCTCCAATCCTGATGCTGTGTTTGTAAATCTTTCAAGGCTCTCTTGTATAAATGCAGATGATTCGTCGTAAAACTCATTTATTCTTTCAGAGTTTAAGATTGCATTTTGTTCGCTGAATAATGCTGCTGTGGTGTATTTTTTGGTAGCACCTTCGTCTTTAAATAGATGTACAGTGAGACCTAATTGAAACTTTAATCCATTCGTCTCTGTCAGCTCTTTGATTATTTGCTTTGTGATAATAGATTCCATGTCATGGAATAGTTTTTGAGGGTCTTTGTATTTCTCGACAGACGCCTCGTATGCTTTTAATTAAACCACACATTGGTTTGTCAACCAGTTTTAATTCTGGGATACTTTCTTTAGATTTTCTATATTTTAACTCTTGTTTTAGTTCATTTATAACATTTTTTCGTAATTTAGTATATTTCTTCCTATCTTTAAACTATTGTTTTAGTTCATTTATGACATTTGCACATTTCTGCTTTTGTTCATTTATAACCTTTTCGTGTTGTAATTTATCATATTTCTGCTTTTCTCGCTTACGTTGTTTTTTAGCACGTCGTCTTTTGAGTAAATTTTCTAATGTTTGAGAATTAACCTCTTTTGGAGTTTCCTTTGGAACTTCTTTAAGAGCATCTAACCCCTTTCTAAGCTGATCAATATTAATTAATCAATCCCGGTGCAATTGCAAAAGGTAGTGAACGTCTTTGGTACTCATTTTTGTAATATATATCATATTATTTTTCTTTTCTTAATATAAAAAAATATTTATTATAACAAGAAAAAGAAAATAAAAAACACTAAGAAAATGGAAAACATTTGCCAATTTCTCAAAGTTGGAGATCGTGAACCTTGTACAAATAAAACAACAAGAGATTCAAACTATTGCAGTTTACATAAATTCAGATTAAAGCAAAGTAAAGTTTTACCGTGTCTAAAATGTGGAAAAGGTACAAGTGCAAAATATCAAATTTGTGTTGGT
This sequence comes from Cyrtodaria siliqua, assembly GCA_037043455.1. Lineage (NCBI taxonomy): Eukaryota > Metazoa > Mollusca > Bivalvia > Adapedonta > Hiatellidae > Cyrtodaria > Cyrtodaria siliqua. The sequence continues at coordinate 68,386 of JAWPHD010009858.1, read as the reverse complement.
TGTGGTGCTCATATAGTTAGATTAAGACATAGATACTGGGAAGTAGTAAAGCCATATATTGTTGAATGTAATAGGCCAAAACATATGGAAATTTGATTTTCTAGTAAAAAATCATATTTTATTATATTCGTGTTTATTCGTTGATTTGGGTGTAATTTTGATAACAAATCAACAAATTTGTTTTGTATTAAAAAAAACATTTTATATTTTTGGGGGTGTAATTTTGACTGTTAAAAAAAATTAAACTTCCAATCTTCACTACCTCTATTTTATTAAAAAATCTCAGAATATAACTCTAACCCAGCTTATTTCAGCACCTTGTGGTAGGAGTTTATGGATCAAACTCGAGCAAAGCGAGAGCTTTGGTTCAGAAACCCCAATTTACATATATATTAATTTGTCCTAACAAGTAAGTTTATTTGTAATAAAATGTTGCATAATAAATTGTCCTAACAAGTAAGTTTATTTCTAATCAACTGTTGCATATTAATTTGTCCTAACAAGTAAGTTTATTTGTAATAAAATGTTGCATATTAATTTGTCCTAACATGAAAGTTTATTTTTAATAAAATGTTGAATATTAATTTTTCCTAGCAAGTAAGTTTATTTGTAATAATATGTTGCATATTTATTTGTCCTGACAAGTATCTTTATTTGTAATAAAATGATGCATATTAATTTGTCCTAACAAGTAAGTTTATTTGTAATAAAATATTGCATACATATATTTTTCCTAGCAAGTAAGTTTATTTGTAATAAAATGTTGCATATTAATTTGTCCTAACAAGTATCTTTATTTGTAATAAAATGATGCATATTAATTTGTCCTAACAAGTATGTTTATTTATAATAAAATGCTGCATATTTATTTGTCGTAACAAGTAAGTTTATTTGCAAGTATGTTTATTTGTAATAAAATATTGAATACATATATTTGTCCTAGCAAGTAAGTTTATTTGTAATAAAATGTTGCATATTAATTTGTCCTAGCAAGTAAGTTTATTTGTAATAAAATGATGCATATTAATTTATCCTAACAAGTAAGTTTATTTGTAATAAAATGTTGCATATTAATTTGTCGTAACAAGTAAGTTGTTTTTAAATAACATTTTGCATATTAATTTGTCCTATCAAGTAAGTTTATTTGTAATAAAATGTTGCATATTAATTTGTCCTAACAAGTATGTTTATTTGTAATAAAATGATGCATATTAATTTGTCGTAACAAGTAAGTTTTTTTGTAATAAAATGTTGCATATTAATTTGTCCTAACAAGTAAGTTTATTTGTAATAAAATGTTGCATATTAATTTGTCGTAACAAGTAAGATGTTTTTAAATAACATTTTGCATATTAATTTGTCCTATCAAGTAAGTTTATTTGTAATAAAATGTTGCATATTAATTTGTCCTAACAAGTATGTTTATTTGTAATAAAATGATGCATATTAATTTGTCGTAACAAGTAAGTTTATTTGTAATAAAATGTTGCATATTAATTTGTCCTAACAAGTAAGTTTATTTGCAAGTATGTTTATTTGTAATAAAACATTGCATATATATATTTGTCCTAGCCAGTAAGTTTATTTGTAATAAAATGTTGCATATTAATTTGTCCTAACAAGTAAGTTTTTTTAAAATAAAATGTTGCATATTAATTTGTCCTACCAAGTAAGTTTATTTGTATTTAAATGTTGCATATTAATTTGTCCTAACAAGTATCTTTATTTGTAATAAAATGCTGCATATTAATTTGTCGTAACAAGTAAGTTTATTTGTAATTAAATGTTGCATATTAATTTGTCCTAACAAGTAAGTTTATTTCTAATAAAATGTTGCATATTTATATGTCCTAACAATTAAGTTTATTTCTAATAAAATGTTGCATATTGATTTGTCCTAACAAGTAAGTTTATTTGTAATAAACTGTTGCATATTAATTTATCCTAACAAGTAAGTGTATTTGTAATAAAATGTTGCATATTAATTTGTCCTAACATGTAAGTTTATTTGTATTTAAATGTTGCATATTAATTTGTCCTAACAAGTAAGTTTATTTCAATAAAATGTTGCATATTTATATGTCCTAACAAGTAAGTTTATTTCTAATAAAATGTTGCATATTAATTTGTCCTAACAAGTAAGTTTTTTTGAAATAAAATGTGGCATATTAATTTGTCCTAGCAAGTAAGTTTATTTGCAAGTATGTTTATTGGTAATAAAACATTGCATATATATATTTGTCCTAGCAAGTAAGTTTATTTGTAATAAAATATTGCATATTAATTTGTCCTAACAAGTAAGTTTTTTTTAAATAAAATGTTGCATATTAATTTGTCCTACCAAGTAAGTTTATTTCTAATAAAATGTTGCATATTTATATGTCCTAACAATTAAGTTTATTTCTAATAAAATGCTGCATATTAATTTGTCGTAACAAGTAAATTTATTTGTAATAAAATGTTGCATATTAATTTGTCCTAACAAGTAAGTTTATTTATAATAAAATGTTGCATATTTATATGTCCTAACAAGTAAGTTTATTTCTAATAAAATGTTGCATATTAATTTGTCCTAACAAGTAAGTTTTTTTGAAATAAAATGTGGCATATTAATTTGTCCTAGCAAGTAAGTTTATTTGTAATAAAATGTTGCATATTAATTTGTCCTAACAAGTAAGTTTATTTGCAAGTATGTTTATTTGTAATAAAACATTGCATATATATATTTGTCCTAGCAAGTAAGTTTATTTGTAATAAAATGTTGCATATTAATTTGTCCTAACAAGTAAGTTTTTTTTAAATAAAATGTTGCATATTAATTTGTCCTACCATGTAAGTTTATTTGTATTTAAATGTTGCATATTAATTTGTCCTAACAAGTATCTTTATTTGTAATAAAATGCTGCATAATTAATTTGTCGTAACAAGTAAGTTTATTTGAAATAAAATGTTGCATATTAATTTGTCCTAACAAGTAAGTATATTTGCAAGTATGTTTATTTGTAATTAAACATTGCATATATATATTTGTCCTAGCAAGTAAGTTTATTTGTAATAAAATGCTGCATATTAATTTGTCCTAACAAGTTTCTTTATTTGTAATAAAATGCTGCATATTAATTTGTCGTAACAAGTAAGTTTATTTGTAATTAAATGTTGCATATTAATTTGTCCTAACAAGTAAGTTTATTTCTAATAAAATGTTGCATATTTATATGTCCTAACAATTAAGTTTATTTCTAATAAAATGTTGCATATTAATTTGTCCTAACAAGTAAGTTTATTTGTAATAAACTGTTGCATATTAATTTGTCCTAACAAGAAAGTGTATTTGTAATAAAATGTTGCATATTAATTTGTCCTAACATGTAAGTTTATTTGTATTTAAATGTTGCATATTAATTTGTCCTAACAAGTATCTTTATTTGTAATAAAATGCTGCATATTAATTTGTCGTAACAAGTAAGTTTATTTGTAATTAAATGTTGCATATTTATTTGTCCTAACAAGTAAGTTTATTTCTAATAAAATGTTGCATATTTATATGTCCTAACAATTAAGTTTATTTCTAATAAAATGTTGCATATTAATTTGTCCTAACAAGCAAGTTTATTTGTAATAAACTGTTGCATATTAATTTGTCCTAACAAGTATCTTTATTTGTAATAAAATGCTGCATATTAATTTGTCGTAACAAGTAAATTTATTTGTAATTAAATGTTGCATATTAATTTGTCCTAACAAGTAAGTTTATTTCTAATAAAATGTTGCATATTTATATGTCCTAACAATTAAGTTTATTTCTAATAAAATGTTGCATATTAATTTGTCCTAACAAGTAAGTTTATTTGTAATAAACTGTTGCATATTAATTTGTCCTAACAAGTAAGTGTATTTGTAATAAAATGTTGCATATTAATTTGTCCTAACATGTAAGTTTATTTGTATTTAAATGTTGCATATTAATTTGTCCTAACAAGTAAGTTTATTTCTAATAAAATGTTGCATATTTATATGTCCTAACAAGTAAGTTTATTTTTAATAAAATGTTGCATATTAATTTGTCCTAACAAGTAAGTTTTTTTGAAATAAAATGTGGCATATTAATTTGTCCTAGCAAGTAAGTTTATTTGCAAGTATGTTAATTTGTAATAAAACATTGCATATATATATTTGTCCTAGCAAGTAAGTTTATTTGTAATAAAATGTTGCATATTAATTTGTCCTAACAAGTAAGTTTTTTTAAAATGAAATGTTGCATATTAATTTGTCCTACCAAGTAAGTTTATTTCTAATAAAATGTTGCATATTTATATGTCCTAACAATTAAGTTTATTTCTAATAAAATGTTGCATATTAATTTGTCCTAGCAAGTAAGTTTATTTGTAATACAATGTTGCATATTAATTTGTCCTAACAAGTAAGTTTATTTGCAAATATGTTTATTTGTAATAAAACATTGCATATATATATTTGTCCTAGCAAGTAAGTTTGTTTGTAATAAAATGTTGCATATTAATTTGTCCTAACAAGTAAGTTTTTTTTAAATAAAATGTTGCATATTAATTTGTTCTACCAAGTAAGTTTATTTGTATTTAAATGTTGCATATTAATTTGTCCTAACAAGTATCTTTATTTGTAATACAATTATGCATATTAATTTGTCCTAACAAGTATGTTTATTTGTAATAAAATGCTTCATATTAATTTGTCGTAACAAGTAAATTTATTTGTAATAAAATGTTGCATATTAATTTGTCCTAACAAGTAAGTTTATTTCTAATAAAATGTTGCATATTTATATGTCCTAACAAGTAAGTTTATTTCTAATAAAATGTTGCATATTAATTTGTCCTAACAAGTAAGTTTTTTTTAAATAAAATGTGGCATATTAATTTGTCCTAGCAAGTAAGTTTATTTGTAATAAAATGTTGCATATTAATTTGTCCTAACAAGTAAGTTTATTTGCAAGTATGTTTATTTGTAATAAAACATTGCATATATATATTTGTCCTAGCAAGTAAGTTTATTTGTAATAAAATGTTGCATATTAATTTGTCCTAACAAGTAAGTTTTTTTTAAATAAAATGTTGCATATTAATTTGTCCTACCAAGTAAGTTTATTTGTATTTAAATGTTGCATATTAATTTGTCCTAACAAGTATCTTTATTTGTAATAAAATGCTGCATAATTAATTTGTCGTAACAAGTAAGTTTATTTGAAATAAAATGTTGCATATTAATTTGTCCTAACAAGTAACTTTATTTGTAATAAAATGTTGCATATTAATTTGTCATAACAAGTAAGTTTGTTTGTAATTAAATGTTGCTTATTAATTTTTCCTAACAAGTAAGTTTATTTGTAACAAAATGTTGCATATTCATTTGTCCTAACAAGTAAGCTTATTTGTAATACAATTTTGCTCATTAATTTGTTCTAACAAGTAAGTTTATTGTAATAAAATGTTGCATATTAATATTTCGTTACAAGTAAGTTTATTTGTAATAAAATGTTGCATATTAATTTGTCCTAACAAGTAAGTTTCTTTGTAATAAAATGTTGCATATTAATTTGTCATAACAAGTAAGTTTGTTTGTAATAAAATGTTGCTTATTAATTTTTCCTAACAAGTAAGTTTATTTGTAACAAAATGTTGCATAATAATTTGTCCTAACAAGTAAGTTTATTCGTAATAAAATTTTGCATATTAATTTGTCCTAACAAATAAGTTTGTTTGTAATAAAATGTTGCATATTAATTTGTCCTAACAAGTAAGTTTACTTGTAATAAAATGTTGCATATTAATTTGTCCTAACAAGTAAGTTTATTTGTAATAAAATTCCAAAGATCATGTATTTTAAAAAATGTGTTTTATGGTTTAATCTTAGCCATATACCGGGCAAACGTGCACCTCGGTATTATTAGCACAAGTCTGCTAATCATGTATATATGTAGTTCAATCGTAAATTTGGCCAATCGTATTAATGCTTAACAATCAGCAGAGCAAGCACAACATGTAAAGGAAATAAGTAAAGAATACATATGCGATAGTAATGTGTTGTGCATAAACAGTTGGCTAGTACAGGCATACCATCACAAATGCTTCAGATCCATATCGAGAATTTTTGACATTAATAGTTTAATTCTTAGCAGTTTAATGCTGTGGGACGCTTAACTGTTATCACCAATGACGCAGTCGTTATAATGTTTGGTTGACATATATATTTACTTTCAAATGCACATCAGTTAAAGTTGTCCTGTGCAACATACACGTATGTGAGGATACATTTGACAAGTCAAAGCAGCGCGTTTACCTTCAGATATTGTATAGAAGAAACACGTTAATGTATGAAAGAAAGGAGAAATAAGAACGTAAAATACTATGCAGTTCGTTTTTCGAACATGAACAGACGTACACGGAAGACTGGACATATACTGAGATGGTATTTATAAAAAGAGGGATATATGGCACTGAATCGCTGACATTATGACCTTGGAGAATAAGGGAAAAATAAATAGAAATATGGCTTCAGTCGTTTAATAGAGAAACCGCTTCGTATTATATTGAAAGTACCATGTAGTTATCAGGATATAAATCTCGTTTAAACTCCAAGCGACCTTTTTTGCCACTGAACGTTCGAAGACTATTACGTGGTCCGAGTATTAACTTTCAGACCCCTTCCAACCTTCTCAAAGAAGCGAAAACGGGGTTGGCTGGGGTATGAAGTAAAACCTTAATTTCGATTTTCAGTACAAACATGTTTTTAAACATGTTACATTGTTGAAATATCCGTTATAAAATCCTTATAATATAAGCTTTTCCATCGCTTAATCGAGGCGGGATCACGTAATGCCGTACCAATTGTTAGCAATCAATGTGTGTGATGTCTAATTCTACTTTCAAATTTATATATCCCATGCACTAGTGTAACAAGGTGGACCAAGTGAAGACAACTCCCCAAGACAGAATCAAGAATAAATAAATTACAAATTTATTTACATCAAGATGAATACAGATGCAAATGAATAATAACGACAAAGCAGAAATATCAGCGTTTTAAAGGGTTTAAAATACACGTTATATGAATCAATATAGCTTTGATATATATGCTATACACAATGTGAGAATATGGTTGATTCCGGAACTGCTCTGCGCAAAATAAAATTTCTTTCAGGTCTCACACCTCAATTAATTTTCCCATAGGGTTACTGTACAGCCTTATCCAACAGCTGAGCTTCAAAGCAGGGCAGCAGACATTGTTGTTGTTTAATATCTTCAGATATATCTTCAGTATAGCCAAGACCAGTAATTTAAAACAATAAAATACATAAGTTAGCCAGGTTGGTTTTTTTTCTCGCTCATGTTTTGTGAACCCTATGGAAAATATAAAATGCATACACTATCTAGCTGAATATGCGGTGCTTCGGTCAAACAATTCTAAAATTTGAATGAAACCTCATATCAACATGGGATTTTCTGTATCATCTGTTTTTTACACTGCAGATGTATGCTAAAGCAAAAAAAGCCTATTTTTCAAATTAAAACTTGCCTAAAATTGAGAAAAAATAGAATAATTTTTTATTTTCCTTTTGTCTCTAGTTCCGTGAGCTTTCAGGGGATATAATAGAGGTGTGAGAATTGAAGAGAGTAAATATTTTTAGCAACATCATCCATAACATAACATTAAGTAGCTATGTGCAGTATCTATAAAATAAGACCATAAGCATGCTTCTGTCATATTTAAAAGTGAAATAATTCAGGATTATGTGATTGAGAGTAACGCGGGGATTTGACAAGTTCCCGCTGTGAAATAAAAGTCTAAAACATGTTTTCATAATATGTAGCATTTGTGTGATAACTAAAGTCCAGACTCTATTGTGCCCATCGCGTCAGGTATACCTGGACGTGTTCGTTGGCGGACGGACTATAAACCTTAGAATTACACACACACACACTTTGTGTGATAACTACACCATTTGTGCCTCAATATTCATGAGATTTTTACCACAATCTCCTTTTGTCATCTGCTATCACATAATAATGATTAAAACAATATTAGTTCATATCATGGTATCAAACATATGCATTCAATGATCAACTGCTGAAATTTGAATAGGAAAAATATCATTTTTTTCTGTATCCATGGTAACAAGATAAAAGTCTAAAGTATACCAGTCAATAGCCATGCATTTAGATTCTACATGTCAAATTAACCCCCAAATAAGCTTAGGTCTGAGTATATGAAAACATATGAAAGTCTGAGTATCACTTGAATTTTGGCGGTATTGTGCCTTTAACATAAAAATACACAAGAAACGCCACCAAATGTAGTATTTCTGTAATATAGCTGCCATTTTTGTCTCAATCTGCATGAAAATTTCCCCAAACATGATTTGTGTCACCTGCTTTCAGGAAATGCAGCACAATACATAAATACCCCATATAAAACAAAAATAATTGAAGCTGTAACTGTAACTGTTTCGGTAAAAAAATAAAAAATTCAAGAACTGCACCAATTTCGACTAGATAACAGAAATACAATAATGAGAAATTCCACCTAAACAGAACATCAACATTATTTGTCTCTGTAATAAATATGGAGAACACAAACAGAAACTTGATAGTTGGAAGATACAACAACAACAACAACAACAATCACTTATGTGATCACTGTCCAGTATGGCATACATAGATGAGTTGTTGACAACTTTAAATTTGAGACATCAACAATATGGGAGATATCAGATATATCAAATTAGATATCTGCTGTCTCTGTGATATTTCCTTACAGAAACATGTGGTTTCTGACACAATGCACATGTATACACCAGAAAACATCATGTTTTTATTTATCACATGAATTGTCAAGATTACACAGCTGTCAAAAAAAGTATACATACATGCACACAAATTGCTTGAAAATGTTATTATGAGATTTATATCAAATACCTGATATGGGCATATACTGGACACAATATGTGCCAAACACATTCTTCATCTGTACCAACAACAAGTTGAAATTGTCTGACAAATCATTACTTTGAAACTAACACACAAATCAATTGAATCATGGTGTATAACGGGCTTTAAAAAAAGGCGTCTGTGTGACTATGTTGAACAATTAGCTAATCTTCAGGTCTCACACCTCAATTAATTTTCCCATAGGGTTACTGTACAGCCTTATCCAACATCTGAGCTTCAAAGCAGAGCAGCAGACATTGTTGTTGGTTTAATATCTTCAGTATAGCCAAGACCAGTAATTTAAAACAATAAAATACATAAGTTAGCCAGGTTGTTTTTTTTTCTCGCTCATGTTTTGTGAACCCTAAGGAAAATACAAAATTCATACACTATCTAGCTGAATATGCGGTGCTTCGGTCAAACAATTCTGAAATTTGAATGAAACCTCATATCAACATGGGATTTTCTGTATCATCTGTCATTTACACTGTAGATGTACGCTAAAGCAAAAAAAATAAATATTGCCTAAAATTGAGAAAAAATAGAATTATTTTCTGTTTTCCTTTTGTCTCAGGGGAGATAATAGAGGTGTGAGACCTGAAGGCATTTGTTGTAGTTTTCCATGCGCAGCTTTTTTGGGCGACTTCTCTTCTAAAACTATTGGATGGATTTTCCTACAAATTTACAGGAATTTGTTGCTTTTGATGTGTAGTTGTATTTATTTTATTTTTGAAGTTTTTTTTGAATTTATTTTCGGAATTTTTTTTTGGAATTTTTTTTTGGAATTTTATTTTTATTATTATTGTCTTTACTTAAATAAAGGCCTATTATTAGATACATAAAATAGGAAAAATATAGCATTTTGTAAAAATTCCAACAAAATTAAAAAAATTAAGCATAATGGTACGGTTCCAAAAACCAATATTAAATCTCAATATGCATGGTGACTGTCGAAAGTTGACCCTAGTGGTTGGGGCTAACTCAGGAAAGAATCAATGACGGTGAATGCATTTACATAAGATTAATGCAACTTTTAAAATATGATAAATATATATACAATTATCTAAAAAAAACAAGCGAATACACAGATGAAATATAAAAAGAATTTTCTCATGACATTTAAGACGTTCTTAGTATTGTAACAAATACTGAATGTATACGACACTAAAGTGTTGTTAAAGTAATAACAATGTTGATCTATGATCTAGCGCGATAACTGTGATGCGCGAGAGCTCATGAAGATGATGATGCGCGAATCCAATGGATGATTGTCATCAAATGCCTTCTATAAGGGTTGATGACGCGATATGTAAGATGATTAACCTCCACTGAGATTGTGGGTTATGTTCATCCAGTGAGGACTGATAACGGGCCCACCTTGTGTCCCGGGGGTTGTCACTAGTAAAACCTGGCCATGCTGCGCAGGTACGGGGACCGTCTCCACCGCTCTTTACGTTATGCGTGGACGCTTAGCTCCACTCCGGAATATCCATCCCTGGATGGCTTAGGCTGTAATTATACATACGTTTTAGATGTCGGTTGACAAACATAACAATCTTGCATATATATCATTACCCAGACAAATCATTATTCAATAAATATATGTAAGCTGTACTAATGATGAGTAGCAATGTAAACATATTCTACAACGCCATGTATACGCCATGTACTTCGCTGTTAATCAATGCCCCTAATACATGTAATATAACACATTATCAAATCACTCGTATATTACCCTCACTGAGTTATGCATGCACACATGTATGTCAACTAATGCCCATATTATATAAAGCTGCTATGCATACGCGTCGAACATTTATACTAGTCACTCATCTCATTGTTAACTAATGTTAACAATCGTGTATTACAATCACTGAGTTATACGCCAACGTTAACTAATGCACCTATTATCCACTGTTATCAAATTAATATCGTTTTACAATTAATGATCAATTACAATAATTACATCTAATACGGTAACTTCAAAATCATTTGCTAGTCTAAAGTTAATGTTTGAGAAACATCAAAGCTAACCGGATGTCGTAACCGCCAACCAAGATGGCGCCGCCCACTGAATAAAAATGTACGATACAAGTTAATAAAATAAATACTGACCACATATTGCCTGTGAATTTCGCCGTCCAACTTCTGATCCAAACAAAGCTACTATCAAGCAATCCCGGCCAGAAATAGCAGACAATGGGTTTTATAGCAAACATTACGCCCAAACCATTATTTCCCCCGTTCAGTCCGTGACATACGTGGCTAAATTCGCAGTATTAAAATCTACACGAGAGGCCCCTTACACAATTTTGCCGTTTAAGGAAGATAGACCTATACGTTTACATGCATTAGCACAAAACTAAACTTATTACACGGCCTCTTTAGTGGCCACTTAAAATGTGCACGCTTTTACGTGTTACATGAATATATCATGGATATTGTGAATTTGTTTCAACTCAACAATAGATTAGGGTGTACCTAACAACTTACAAGAGCTATGTACGACCAATACGCTCTACCCGTGACATTTTGTGACAGTGACCTATAAATTTAATTAAATATATTGTCTAAGTATATTTTTCTAAACAAGCATGGGGACCTATCATTTTTATTGCACATTTTGTTTTAATATATGTTAAACTATGTGCTTAGAAAGTTTAAACAAATTCTGATATTGGTAACATACATAAAAAAAGGAAATTGCATCATTATGGGCTAATTTGTGCATAAATTGTGGTAATGGTCTCAACAGATTTTGTAAAAAATATAGGTTTTACATAAAGATGAGCTTTAAATGGTATTGAAATTAAATGTTCTTTACTTTAATACAATTTTAGCAGAATTGTGACCAATGAATGAATGATTAGACTTCAAAAATGTCTATTTCATGAACTTGTTCAACTTTTTGGACATATTGACATGACGGTGGCATTACAAATTATTTTTTAAAATTTTAACAATCATGGTGACCTACCATTATTTTTGCCTTTTCTGTCTATATATATAACATACTTACTGTACAAAAAGTTTAAAGAAAATCTGTTATGCAGAAAAAACTATAGAAAATGTCTTTAAAATGCCCCACGATTCCGGAATTGTGCAGGACTATTCCGGAATTGCGCAAGGGGTTAATTCGATATAAAATATGCACCAAGTGGCTACGCAATTTGAGAATGTTTTGCGCAACTTACGAATTTGTGTTGGGATTTGAAAAGGAATACAGTGTTTTGAAACCTATTTATTTCTAATTGCATCTGACTATTTGTTTCATCCGTAGTTTATAAATAAATAAAATATAAAAAATAAATTAAACAATAAAACGCGGATATATATTACTGAAATAAGGAGAAACATTACGATAAAAAAATATAAACAAGTGAAGCAAGTGGTGCAAACGCCGGATTGCAAATTCACCAATTTAAATGAAAAATATAACTAAAAAGGGGGATAATTCAAGTAAAATACAAGACAGAATTATGGTTCTTGTCATATAACATTGTGTAATGACAACGAACAAGTGTGCCAAGTTTCCAAGCTTTCCGGCAATTCAGAAATGAGAAATGATGAAAAACAAATACTTTAACCAAAAACTTTAAAACGTCAAGACGCGTAGACGGACATACGGACGGACGGACGGACGGACTGATAGACGGAAATTGCCAAACTATAGGCCTGGATTTGCTACGCAATCCGGCTAAAAATAAAAACAAACCGAGGCACAGACAATAATATTTCTAAGAACGGGTCAAATTGGGCATTCCATATAAAATATATTTTATATGATCTCTTTATACAAACATAGGACCCTGGTTCGGTTCCATATACCTCTGTATATACAAAAATAGCAAATATTGAACATCTGTCAAATAAAAAACACTAAAATTGCTCAATAAATGCATGAGGTGTTAAAGCTACAACTACTACTACTAATTGCATTTGCATGTTTTAATCATATTAATTAAAGTATTATACTGATAATGTAAATATTTAATGTCAAATTGTCTAATTGTCCAGAACACCTGTAATCTGTCAAATGTACTAAAAACAATAATTTTCACAGACCATTAGAGAACAAATTACCAGTTTATGGTGATAATATAGTTATGACTTTTGAATATTTGAATGATACTTAACAAATAGTGGATATTAGTATATATTGTATAGGAAATGAGGAGATAAACACACGTTGCATCACGCGTATACTTGCAATTTAAACATATTTTACAGCTTTTATTTGATATACAAGCAAAATGTTTGAGCCACAAGTTCTTCCAGCATTATTAATGAAGTCCTTTGCCGTCGGTATTACAATTAACAACTAGAACCAAAATATTCCTACTTTGTCCAAATTTCTACTCTGCGCATTCGGAATAGAACCGCGCATTTTGAGAATTCCGATAATGCCGCGCATTTTAAAAATTCTTACTTTGCGCAGAGCAATTCCAGAATTGTCCATTTTCTCATTTGGCGCATAACATATACATAAGATATTCAGTTGATTAAAACCGATCTTATTCTTAATTACGATAAGATAGTGAATAGTGATTCAAATAATTTGTATTTAAATGCTTTAAAACGTTGATAGTGTTACCCTCATGTATATAATGCTATATACGTGTACATGTGTATTGATCCAGTTGTCAGATTATGTCTATTAATAGCACACATATAAATAGCTCATTCTAGCAAATTCTAAATTAATGTGTACATACTGAGATGTGTAGATTGTTACAGTATATTATTTAATCTAGAATGTTGCATGTTGGTATATAAAGCTGATCTTAGTAAAAACCTGGGGTTTCAGTATACAAAGTGGAGTATCAGGTTCATTATTTTAATTGAGAATTTACAAAATATTGGATGCTGTGAATTAAAATATATTGTGAGAGGAAAAAACGTATTGTGCTCATCTAGTGACATTGGATTAGTGAATTATTTGGACAATTGGACTATTGTGAATTAATAAACCAGGAAAGACTTGAAGTGAAATTGAATTAAAGAGACAGACAATTTTGATTAAAGGGACACTTGATAATTTAGTTTAAAGGGACACTTACCATTATTATTTGGATTGTATTCGGATTTTAAAGAAATACTGGATCCATTTCATGTATTTTCTGTAAGTAATTTTAGGTGCTGGTTTTACTTCCTTTCTTGTTACCTTTTATCCTAAACAATATTTTTATTTTGTCATTGATATTCATTTTTGTATGTATTCATGTTGTTGAAATTTATTTATTCTTGATTCTCCCTTGGTGAGTTGTCTCCACTTGGTCCATCTTGTTATATAATGAATAAAACCGAATTCTAAACCTTCTATAACTTAATATTATGCTTAACTTTAACAACACGTTTAATACAATTCAGATCATGTAAAGACGTAATTTAAACAACAATGGAATCTCACAATCCTAGATGAAACTCAAAAATTACAACACAATAATTCAATCGTGAAGATTATAAATACTGTTCAAGCATAGACAACATGACTAAATGAATGACTGGTTTACTTCCCGCTAACACAATTATTAGGTTATAATGGTACATCGACCTCAGAGAGATTGAATAATAATGACAATATGATAAGCAACATCAGAGACATTTACAATGCACAATAAACAATATATACTCACTATGCAATGAAGAAATGACAGTTAGAAATCTCCGTAGAAAAAAATCCTTACCATCGGAATCGCGTATTCCATTTAAAGCTACAGATTCTCTATTTTAACTGGTAATAACTCATGAATATAAAAGAGTCACGTGTGAAGTAGTTTCAAATCGACGAACACCCCAAAGGTCGGTATATAAGCAGAAATCGATGCGTAAAATATCACATTTTTATTTAACCGTACAGGTAAAATCGATAAATATACAGCTTCAGAATATATGTGATAAAAAAAGTATTTGCTCGGAACGGGATTTGAACCACAGACGTTGCGCTTTAAAGTTTTGATGGCTGTAAGTTCTACCACTAGACCACTGCTATTTATTGGTATGTGGTAGCATTTTTACCACTAAATAGGCAATACGTAATAACTAGCGCACACACACAAGTTCTTCAATGGCTAAATAACAAGTCGAGATATGGTTGTTTTGTGGCGGAATATTAGTTTCATATTGATAACATATAATATAACACCAGGCAATGTTAATTTACACGTGCGACAAGATGGACTATATATGTATTGATTCATCTTTAATTGCGTTCAAATAGGTTAAGTTATTTTGTCTCTTAATAAATGGTAGTTAGTATACCTTTTTCTCAAGAAGCGTTATATCTAAGTGGATAAAGCACCTGACTTGAAATCAGAAGGTCGTGTGTTCGAGTCCCGAAAGAGGAACTTTTGTTTTTCTTCAGGAAAATCATAATGTTACCTGTGTACAGGTACGACGTGCACTGGTCGATGTCTATACAATAAATGTCCTGCGTTATATTTACTCGCTTAAATACCCGATTTCGACATGAGCTGGTGAACATATCCTGCTAAAATATTTAGGTTTAGGCAGATATTTACTTCAGAACAACAATTTAAATTGTCAATAATTGACAACAAATACAGAATAAAATGAAACATGACACCCATACCGCCGTAATTTCCAAGAGTGCTGCTGTTATTTGTGACCCCGAATTATCAGCTACACACCAATGTATACAGCCAATTCACGTGTACCTGACTGAACATGCCATCCTTACAAATGTCAAGTTCTCCGGACTTTTTGTAAAGCTCGCTGTGACGAGGGTTTGAACTCGGTCTTATGTAAACAATCTATACATTAAGTTTTAATCAAATTGCACAAATTCTAAAATCATAACTTTGCTAATACTTGATGGGTTTTGATGGAATAAAAGCCAAAATGGCTTATTCTTTTACAATAGAATGCAATTAGTAAAATATCATTTATCAATAGATAAAAAAGTGATGCTTTAGGCAAAAATCCTGTTTTCCTATTCCAAATCAGGGGAAATGAGGCCCCGACAAATACATTTAAAAACTCCAAATACATATTCGTCCATTTTTTGTTGTTACAACACCTTCCCCTCTAAGAACCATATATATACATACATTACAAAATGTTTAATACACTATTTACACTAACTTTACTAGCCGCCTCTACTAGTATATATGTATCCATAGCTTCCTAACTACTGTCCTTCAGCTATGACCTACATTATTAAGAACTATGAATTTCAACTCACCTTAGTACTAAAGATGAAGCTCTGTCTCCTGTCCTCTACCTCACGAACTAGGTGTCTCTCCTACTCAAATATTTTACCCCTACCTTGTCTTTTCCTGGACTATTATCACTACAACTTCCAAGACCTCGTTAAGAACATTGCTAAGTCTGAAAACATCGCTCGTTCTACTTCGACTAAACGCTAAACAACCTTTCTTACCAGATGCCTGAATTGCTAACCTCCATCTTTCAGACTTCCTAAACTTTTCTTTTATTCTGTTTACGCCACCTAACGTCTGTTTGCAAATCGTAAATAACCTACATCTATCTAACAGCTGGCTCTGAAATATAGAATCACACCGAACAATTACTAATATCCAACTCATTTCTGGACACATCACTAACCTGCATAATCCTATAACGAACATCTCAACCATAAAAAGCTACTACCGATACCTTTATCAATGTACCCCTATTGGCTGTATCGCCCCGCGTGAAATAACCGTTACCTTTTCTGGTACCGCCTTGGTCCTTTGGTTAACACTAGTATCAATTCTGAAACATCGGATACGTCGCTACCTCTGTATCCCTTAATCTATTGATTGTAATACATCCCGACTTACTAACAACTTGATATCTAATCCACTGATAAATGCACTATCGCTTATGCCGTCTACATCTTTACTAACCTCTACTGAATCACCCTTTGCTATGCATATCCTCTCTTAATGGCTTTCTATCTATCGCGAAATTTCTAACACTTGTATGTGTAACCGATCTGCCACAACTACTAAAAGACCTGCAAAATATAATTACTTCGGAATTCACACTGGCCAATAAAACTCAGATAATACCTTATTACTTCTTCTACCTAAATGTCCATCTTTTAACGACTCGTATGCCTTATTAATAACTGTTTCTCAATACTGTATTGGATCTACCACCTGGTATTCTATATTCTGGTCCTTAGGCTTATACTCTTTATAAAATAACTGATTTTTAGAAGCGAATCTTACCTTTTCACCTCCTTTACATATCCTAAAATAACCATCCTCAGCTCTCTCTCTCTCTCTCTCTCTCTCTCTCTCTCTCTCTCTCTCTCTCGTGCTTTCCAACGTAACGTCCTGCTTCTGCAACTCCACCAACTCTAACCTCGAAATATCTAAAATCTTACCTGGAACGTTTAACTTCCGGTACGGTTTCGTCTCTTGCTTATTCTGTGCTCTAATCCGTACTGCATGCACTGCATCTTCGTGTTTGTCATTTTGCGGGTTTATTGTGTTCGGTGAAAGCTGCATTTCTTGTTCGACTTGTTAACTTATTTTTCTGTACATATACATTCACTTTGTTACAACCAGTGTTTGATGTTCCGGTTCCACTTTTGCATCTCTTTCTGTATAGAAAATCAGGACCATCGGGACGGAGCCAGTTTTGACACAAAGGACTTGTGAATAGTTATTAAAATGACTTTTACACATAAAGATGCATAAAATTCAATATATTAACCTATGTAATCGTTGAATAATAAAAAAACGTGACGTCAGTTACATTATTATACGGCAGATTTGGTCTTCCAAATTCATGTTTAGTCTTAAATCACATACACAGGCAGATGTCATCAAACCCTTTAATAATACCTCACGTCATCTGGATAATAGTTAAATTTAATGTTTAAAGGCTCATACACAATATATATATTATTTTGAGCCACCCTAGAGCATGTAGAGAGAGGGGAAGATACATAGGAATCCTGGAGCCCGGCTCTATTCTTACTATCAAATACATTCATGTTTCTTTAACATCCTAGGAGGATAGACTCCGATACACGGGATAGCCCGGTTTACGTCCATATTTGACGGACGAGACTAGACGAAATTTCTCTGTCTAGGGACATATGGAAGTAACCTATTGGCACCTGCTAGGATGATACTTTGAATACTGACAGTCCTTACTCTTATAGTAGTCATAGTGTCAATTTAAGCTCTTCATATTGTGTCGCTTCTTTTCTAGATATACATCTACTGAAAATGGAGTACAGTATTATCTGAGTAATAGCTTGTTGGGTAAATGTTTTTAAACCAGCTTGTTTTTTTTCTGTTCTTGTTTTGTGTGCGTGTTTTTTTAAAGGAGCTTGTAGTCGATTTGAGGACTTTTATATTCGTGATGTTATCTCCACCATCAAGGCTACTGTTACCATACGTTTTAAACAATGCTAGTCAAACTCTTCTGTAAATATGCTTCGGCATCAAGGACTATCACATCCTAACTTCTTCCATTTAGAAAATTCATTAGAAGTGGTTATGAATCTATGTATGCAACGCACTGTGTGTTTAGTGGTTGACCTTTTTACAGCTCGACTATGCAAAGTATAGCAACTCCAAAGGAAGAAGAAACTGAAGCAAAGTTGATGCCCATATTCCATCGCAAAAAGCTGCATTTAGCTGTCATGTACACATCCTATGCAGCCATTGTATTAAAGATGTAGACCCTCTTTCAACTTACGTAGAAGGAGTTCGGGTTACAAAGAAAAAATATGAATGAAAAGAAGTTTCATTCAAACTTTTGAAAAAAAGTGCCACTGTAAAGTTCAGTTTAGTGATTTTGACCTTAACTTCTAAAGTCAGGAGTCGGATCCTGAAACCTACGTTGTCATCTAAATATCCTAGGCAACCACTGTGCCAAATATAAATACCATTCTTCAAATGTTGCAGGGGGAGATCAGGTTACGAGGAAAAAAAACAATGCATGCATAAATCTTCATTGTGATTGACAGTACGGTCCATATAAAAAATCACAAAACATGTTACATATTTCGTAGTTCAATACTAACAGTATGCCATAAATACTATAAGTGGTATTCTATTTCAAAGCCACATGTACTGGGATTGTACATCCCAACGGACCAGTTAAAATAACACTATTGATTCGTAGCACGTGGAGACCTTTACAGCAGCCTAACTGCATTGAACACTGTTTTTATAATTCAAGTCCTTTAATTTCGTACATTTCAATAAAACATATTTAAAACGTTGGCTTTAACCTTAATATTTTGTCTGATTTAATCTTTTGAACTTGACCTTTGACACCAGTAGTCAGACCCTGGATTCAAACCCTTCGTTGCATCTACACATCCAAGGCATTCATTATGTTACACATAAAGAAGTAATTTTAGTTTCGAGGAAACAAAAAATAATAATGCTGACACCATATGACAATAAGCACTTTCGCTGCGGAGAAGAACATCAAATTAGAAAACCCGTTCCATATTTTACGAGTATATCATTTATTACAGCATGTAAGAAGTTTCATTAAAAACATTGGAAAGCGCGGGATTACAATTTTATGTTTGCGTAATTTACCTGTTGAATTTGACCTTTGGCCGTAGGATCCGAAACCGTCATCTAGTTATCCTAGGCATCCTCTTAGGTAAATATGCATATCCTTTACAGCTAATGAAGGACAAACGGATTGATGGACGGACGGTGAACGGACAGTACCGATCACAGTATATTCGTGATTTTGTCGCCTGCGTTAGCGGTATCTTTGCCCGTGATCTGTTGTCTGTCGCCTCTCATCCGCCGTCCGTCACATTTTAACCTGCAACCTAACCTTGGAATTTCGTTACACATGTTCAATAATTCTGCCTTTCATTTCGGAAGAAAGCTAAGCCACTTTTCATAAAACTTTAACCTGCAACCTATATCTAGCTAATAACTTGGCAAAATATTGACCTATGGCCATAAAGCTTTATAAAGGTCTTCTTTATCAATCAGTCAATGTCATTGACATGTCCAATACGTCTGAATTCAATTTCGGCAAAGGTATTCTCCTTTCCATAAAGCTCTAACAATTTAAATATTGTTTCTGCGCCATAACTCTTGAAGAACTGCACATCTTGTCTTCAAAATATATATAGTCTAGTTCTTCGAAATGTGCGTATATTCAACATGTATAGTTAGATAGTCTTTGCAGAAATGAGCAGAGCAAGTGTTTCGGTGAACACCCTTCTAATTCTGCAAAATGTGCGTATATATCTACATAAATCCCTCTAAAGAACAGTACATATAATTAGGGCATATTATTTTATTGTATATTCATGTTCATGTTGCTCAGATAATGGTCACTTCTGTTCTATTTAAATGGTATAAAAGTATGACTGTCAAGACTGCAGGAGTGAATTAACCTTATTTATATTAATTCCTATAGCTCTTAAACTTTAAAACGGGATCTTCCTTGAGGTAACGATGTTTTGACTAGATAAAAGTTGATTCCAGTTTAATGTGAACTATCCCCCAAAATACCCTGGTACCGATCTTTATGTGGAAGCGTTTAAACGTTTTACCTTATGAGTAATGCTATATAATGTCATATTAAGTAATATTATTTAAATAGGATAATATGTACACCGTATTCTTAATTATTTTTTATTAGCTCAAATCCTTTATTGCAAATTAAGAAAACAGCAATGAGCTTATATAATGAGCATATATAAGGCAAGGCTTACAGGCATATTGCAACTCGACATACATGTCCTTGCTGACAACTTTTCTAGAAAATAGTGACCGTTGTGAGCCGAGGTTCTTGGATATGATCTTAATGACGTTTTAACTGTTTAATGCAATCGCATTACAGTGGATAGCATGGTGGACTTGAACATCAAAGGACCCGAGATCAAGACTCAACGGCACCATCGAGTTTCGTCGATGTATTTTTGGACTATACACCTTCCCTTATTCTCGTCTGTCGAATGGGGACATAAACCGGGCGGTCCCGTGTATCGGATTTTTTTTCTCTGAGCACGTTAAAGAACCTAAGGCGTCTATTCGTCAGTATCATGCTCAACTATAAAGACAATGGGTACTTTCTTTGTGGCCTTCTTTTTTTATATTCATATATACATGATCATCTTTGTGTTATACTAATATTAATGCTGTCTAGTTTGTTAGAGGATATAGCCTGGCAGGGATTTCTTTGTTTACATTGTCCCATTTTTTCGGGATGACAATTAATTGCGTAAACGTGAATGTGTGTTGCGATGTACTTTTTTAATCACCTTTGCGTTGTAATACTTGTTGGAGTGACTGTGTTCTGTGAATGCTACTCTTGCTGTTTGACTTATCAACTTTTCTTCAAACAAACTTATAGTAAAGCAAATTTCAAGTATTTTTGGGAGGTACCCGGACCCGAGGTATAACAACCACTATCATATATCAAAATGTTCGGCATAGTTTGAAGTTTTTGCGACTACCGGCATAAATTTGACATTTTTGGTACTAACTCCGCAATTCAAGATGGCATATTTCTTTTAAATATAAAATACCTTAATTTTTTTTTGAACATGCTCACATTTTGCGTAATTAATAAATACTTGTAATTTGGCGCCATCTTGGACGCCATTCTGGATATCTCTGTATGTCATCCACTTAGATCAACTTTAAAATCATTTAAGAACTAACTCTTTCTTACAATTGTTTTGGGTGTACAATAAGGTGTGTTATACCAAAAATTGTTGTCTTCCTATGAAATAATCAGTCAGTTTTATAACCATTTACTGAGTTTTGAGGGGGAAACAATCCCTACATTCATGTTTCCGTTTTATATCTGGTTTTCGAAAAACTAGCGGCCATCTTGGACGCTATAATTTTTCAATGGCATTTGTTAAACATTAAGATACATTTTAAAAAAAAATTCACCTTTTATAATTTAGGGGTAAAATTCTAGGTCAAAAGGTCTAATTAGTAAAAAATAGTTCAACAAATGACAATTGTTTCGACAAAGGACAACAATGTTTGGTATAACACACATTATTATACACCAAAACAATTGTAAGAAAGAGTGCTTTAAACAAATGATTTTAAATTTCGCCTTAATTGAGGACATTCAGAGATCTATTTAAGATGGCGTCCAAGATGGCACCAAATTACAAGTATTTATTAATTACGCAAAATGGAAAACATTAATTTAAGGTATTTTAAGGGTAATATATGCGTTATGGGAGTAAGATAGCAACATTGTTATGCTAATGTTTATCCTGCTTACTCGGAGAGGGCATAGGCCCGAGTTTGAACCTTCCCATGTAAAAGAAAGAACAAGACTGTGTACAAGATATTTGTGTGTTTCATAGATGGCTTCCTTTTAAACTTGATATAACGAAGAAAACAGCTCGAGGGATATTGTGCTCCCTCTAAATTTAGTAAAAATGCTGTTTAAAAAACCATTATCCAATATAAAAGATAGGTGTCAAAGTAAAGGTCAATGTGTCAAATTAGTGCCAAACAATACAAATGTTTGTATTGAAACAATTCACACATATAAATTATAAAAAAATACATGGTTTTATTTAACTGTGGACGCCCGCTTGTCAGGAGGAAAAAACATGTACCTTGACCTGTTAAAAGGAAAACACGACACTCTTGATTTGTTTAAAACTTGCGGTGTTCCGCTAGTTTTTCTGCATAACTTGCACAATTGAAATTTTATTTAATTATATGCAAAAAGTTTTAAAGTAAAAGATATATACTGGATTAAGAAATCGAGATGCTAATTTAATGTTTGGTACATGCCGTGTGTCCCATCCCTTTAACTTTCCAGGCCTCACATTCCTATATTTTCTAAGAATATAAACTACTGTGCATTTCAGGGTACATATGCGTCGAATATGAATCGAGATTTTTTTTTCCATACTTTCTATATGATTGCATAGAATGAAAACGGACGCTCCTGAATCCGTTTTCAATCTTCGTATAGCCATCCTCTAAGCTTCGAAAAGCCAAAAATTCATTTTGAATTTCCATGTTTACATGTAATTTTATTGACAGCCGAACTCCAAAATGGCGACGGCGTAACATTCCATTTTCCTAGGGTAGGGGGACTTAAAAAATCCTTTGACCAACAATGGTGTATATAACAAAATATAAACGCAGTATATTATTTACCTACCCTTTATTTGCTAGATATAATGGTTTTCATTCCAAAATAAAGGATAAGTATGATTGATTGCCGGAGGTGCTGAACATTGAACAACAACACCACCCTGCATAACCTACGTTTTACTTGGTACATCTGAACCCTAGAAACAGACATGCGCAGATGACAATTTCTAAAAATAATGCCGCCATGTTGTTTTATTTTTTACAATGTAAACAATGGGGTCAAAATGAATTTTAGGCTTTGTGAAGCATACCGGATGGCTATGGCAAGATTGTAAATAGGTCCAGGAGCGTCTATTTTCATTCTATCTAACCATATGAAAACATAGTAAGTAATAAAAAAACAAATATCGATTCATATTTGACGCACAGGCATCCTGAAATGCACAGTACTGTTAATATTATCATTAGGCATTTAATTTTACTCTCTTTAATAAATCATGATCGTTGTATTCCTCATTTTTTGTACCTACACATGATAATGAAGGTATTGTGGTAAAACGCCTCTGCAGCAATTTGAATCATCAACCATGATGGTGTCGTGATGATTCAAATTGCTGCAGAAGCTCAAACAATTGTACATTGTGGTTCATGAAATCTCCAGATCACTGCTAAAGGGCACATCAATCGTGATAGATTATCTAGCTATTTCACAACTGCAGTTGGATCGGCTACGACTGTTTGTGTCAGAGCACTCCTTCCTGTCAATATCCGGGCAAGTCACTTTTAATGCAAGAGAAAACTGTCATACGTTGGTGGCAATGTTATTGGTTTAGTATTTGTAATGTTCAAAACGTCTTCATAAACTTCTCTATTCATATGTCATTATTAAAAACAGTAGTCATGTTATCTTTACATATTGATATTGCGGTGCATCTCTCTATTTATTTCACATTTGACATGTGTTAGTTATAGAATGTCCAACGAGATGTTACGAGCACATATCATGAAATATATCGTGGCGTAAGCCGAGATATTTTCATGATATATGCGTGTAACACCAAGTTGGATATTCTATAACTGTTTTATCGTTATCCACGCCACTTTGTATGATATCTGCTATAACGGCACACCCTTTGACTCACAATTTCACACTTTTTGAAAAGTGTGCCGTTATAAGAAATATCAGTACACTTTCATGTTTCTGTATTGAATATATCCTACGACTTTGGGCAATAGAAAGTACTCTCAGTCATGCGCTAATTTGCATATATCGCTTTGTGTATAACAGTGTGTATCATATACTTCCCTAAAAATATGTTGTTTTTGAATATACGATACGACAGAGACCTAGCTATTCATATCAATCAGTATTTCATTGCCGGGCAATAAAGCTTTATCACACGCGTGAAATATAGGGTGAAAAAATCACGGAAATAACCGAATGTTCATCTCGATCCTTTTACCAGAGTGATACGGAAATAACCGATTAGTTACGATTGTATACGATTTGTCACGGGTATCGTTTGTCGTCTGCGTTCCATCCTGTTTTCGTGGCAGATTATTGGCTATAGAATCATTATCCATAGATGAAATAACGACTTATGACAATTTACCTTGATCAATGGAATTCATTTTCAATAATGTTTCGGACAAAAATAAATTGTGTGTACCACTTACTCGACAGACATGAGCACATCAAAATGGACTTGATCTATTGATAAAAACTTTGTTTTTTTCCTCCCTGGAAAACAGCGTAGTGAGTGAGCTGACGTTGACATTTCGACAAAGCTGAAGTATATCATAAACAGAATAAAAAATGTGTATTTTCATATCACACCCTATATCAGGCCCTCGACTCCATATCAGCTCTCATGATGATATGGAGTCGAGGGCCTGATATAGGGTGTGATATGAAAATACCCATTTATTATTCTCTATATAGTGTGAACAGTACATTTCTGCTTCGGTCGTGAGTTTAGTGAATAGTGTATTAGCTGTTTTTTATCATGACCAGTATACACACTTATATTCATTTTGAAAGTATTTGGACTCGTAATAATTGCATGTGCTGCACTCATGTTTGCTGCATAGTGAGCATACACTAGCAATCTTGTGTCAGCTTCTTCTTAGAGAAGAGCTCTTCGGTATAACCAACATAATTATGTTTTACTGCTAAAACTGTAAGGCATAATCCTGAATACCATCACAAATAACCATGGAATGATTTTCATTCAACAAAGCATGAGTGTTTTGGAGAATACAAGGTGTAGAAGTTCCAAAGCTCTTCTTTGAATTTGCTCTCAGTCGACATAATTTTTTTTGTTTCTGGATATTTTTTTCAAATCGGGTAGATAGTGACATAACAGGTGTTCGTGTTCAAAGAATCAACCTCACCATGTTTATCTGGGTTCTGTGCTTAACTGATATAATCGATATAGCTGTCAAACACTACATGTATTCTACGAACGTCAAAGCCTATTGTGATTTATTATTTTAGCAGTTTCATTGGAAGTTAATACTTTGGTATTATCGTCTATATAAAGATTATTCCATCATCCCGAATTCTGTTTGTTTGAATGTTGTTCAAAAGCTCATCAGCACATGATATATTATTAAGAGCCACCCAGAGAAAGTAGGATACATAGGAGTCAGAGAACTAAACCTACCCTTACTAATGAAACCATCTTTTAACGTGCTTGAATTATAGACTCCGATACACGGAAACACCCTGGTAACATCTCCATCTGACCGATGAGACTAAGGGAACGTGCTTACCCCAAAACACACTGACTAAACTCAATGATACCGGTGAGACTTGTGAAGCACTACGGGGTCGTATGCCATGCTTGGTACATTTAATAACAAGGTCCGGACCTCGCGTTGCGATTTCCATAATTTATTGGTACATATAAAACAGTCCGAACAATTATACATTCATAATACGATATGAATATTCTGTTATATATATACCTATCCGTTTCGTATAGTGGTTTAAAACTTCCATTTGTTAACTACTTAAATAGTCCCTATTATTACATGTCTTAGGTTCACAAAGTATAATATTATTAAGAAACTTTCAAATGTCCAAATCCTGAAATTATTATGTAACGCTGAACAACTGCCCTACTATACTAGCTTCCATAGTATAGTTTAACTTATCCCACACCCTGTCTTAGACTGCGGGGGTCCATCTTGTGGATACAAGACCGACTGACTATTGAAACTGACTATTGAAACTGACTCTCGACTCTGTAACCACCGACTCTCTACTCTCTTAGACTTTCCGTGCGCTCAGTATTATATTAAAAGATTCCCCCACACTATCTTTCGGCAGTTATTCATGCCCCGCATATTGGACATCGACCTGTGTAGCTACAGGTTAACGCCATGGTGATTACCTCATTGTATGCATACATTACCCACAAGACCTTTCTCCCCTATTATGGCAATACCTCTTAACTCCCAGAATTCATAGTTTTCTAGAAACTTCCAAAGAAACTAAGTTTAGAGCAGGTAAACAATAACAGGTGTTCAGATGATTAACCAACAACTAACTGACAGTATTAGGAAACTCCCATTGCATTATCAGTTATGATACAGATTAACAGGGGGTTACTTAACTCTAATTGTGTTACATTTATAAACTGTTATTACGTTAAGTACAATGTCAACGCTGTAGTGTTACACTTGAACCCAGGGCCTCTAGTTTCAAGTCTAGTTACCGTGCTATCAACTGGGCCACGCCAGTTCCAAAAATCTGAACATGTGTTATAATTCATGACTCATCAAGTAGAGGACAAACAGATGATTCAAGTAGATGAGGCTATTGGTTACTGACTGTTCCTGAAGTCTGACAGTGTTACAGCAAATTCTATTGGAAAATACATTTTGCCGTTTGTCACTCCATGTTTTGAATTTATTCAGCATTTTTGAAGTACTTCGTTAGTTCATTATCACTGACCTATAATTTTCAATTCATCTTTCATGCTTTTTGATAGTCCACGTCAAAAAACTAGAGGCAAGTTGTTTCCTTTGTCAGTGTTAAATCAGCCATATATGAAAGACTTCTATCACCAGCAAATGGTGTATGCAGTCCTATATACCGTAGTTCTTTCATAGACCGAAACGTTAAGTAAACGTAGACCAATGCCATAAGCAGCATACACGTTACTTGTGTTGTTGTTCTCTTACTAACTTATTGTTTACATTGATAAGCGTTAACCATTTACATTGTTAAAACAATCCTTATATCTAAATGATGTTTAAATAAACAATTTGTGTATAAGGGTTTCTTCATCATGTACAACCATTTATTTAAAGCACCCTCTCTTATATTTGTTTTGGTGTATAATATGTTTGTTAAACCAAAAGCTGTTGTTCCAGCACTAACTTTCGTATAGTCGGTTGTCATTTGTTGCACTCATATGGTCTTTAGACCTAGATTTTGACCCGTAAATTATAAAAGGTGAAAAAAAAAATATTATTTTAAAGTTTAACAATGCCATTTTATATTTAAGTATATTCTTTTAAATATAAAATACCTTAAATTATTACTTTTTGAACATGCTCACAGTTTGCGTAATTAATAAATACTTGTAATTTGGCGCCATCTTGGACGTCATCTTGAATATCTCTGCATGTCTTTGACTAATTTAAAATCATTTATTTAAAGAACTCTTTCTTACAATTGTTTTGGTGTATAATAATATGTGTTATACCAAAAGGTGTTGTCCCAGGACTAACTTTTGTACAGTCAATTGTTATTTGTTGTACTAATTTGACCTTTTGACCTAGAATTTGACCCCTTATTTATAAAAGGTGAACATTTTTAAAATTGATTTTAATGTTTAATAAATGCCATTTTATATATAAGCATATTTCTTTTAAATACAAAATACCTTAAATTATTATTTTATGAACATGCTCACATTTTGCGT
This sequence comes from Cyrtodaria siliqua, assembly GCA_037043455.1. Taxonomy (NCBI): domain Eukaryota; kingdom Metazoa; phylum Mollusca; class Bivalvia; order Adapedonta; family Hiatellidae; genus Cyrtodaria; species Cyrtodaria siliqua. Next base: position 40,432 of record JAWPHD010009858.1, on the reverse strand, counting down.
AATTAATAAATACATGTAATTTGGCGCCATCTTAGCCGCCATTTTAGATTTCTCTGCATGAACTCGACTTAGGTCAAATTTGAAGTCATTTATTTAAAGAACTATTTCTTACACTTGTTTTGGTTTATAATAATGAGTGTTATACCAATAGTTGTTGTCCAAGGACTAACGTTTGTATATTTATCGTCTGTCATTTGTTGCACTAATTTGACCTTTTGACCTCCGGTAGATTTTGACCCCTAAATTATATAAGGTGAACAATAACTTCCTATGAAATAATCAGTTAGTTGTAGAGCGGGTGCACCAATTACCGACCACTCAAGCAAGATTTTATGCTGTTCGGAAAAAGAAACAGTTCTTCGCGGATACTTTGACTTGGTCTTATAAAACAAATGATCAGCTATTTTTGAATGTATTTACGGACTACAGGAATCTATTATATATGAAGATAAGGTAAATCATATCAAGAGCCCAAGTGATTGTTTTTGCGAACAAAGATTTTATTTCCGAACGAATGTGATTGCAATTCCGAACATTTTTAGATTTTTAAAAATATATTGAAATACTCATTGACAGACAGTTGCAGTGACAGTCGCTCTTGTGTTCTTGACCGATATAACATATATTGACCGATTTCAATCAATGAATCCAATATACGCCGATAATTGCATAAAAAGTCTGCTCTTTTATTTAAAAACTAAATAGAAAAACTATATTCATCAGAGTGTTTAGTAAAACATAGTTTCCAGGTCGGCGTATATTGATTGAATTCATACAGTAAGATTTAGCGATAGTATATTGAAGGTATATCGTGCTGCGGTCAATGCAAGAAGGAAAATATTACCGTCACTATAACCGAGTGGCTCTGAAAATAATTAAACACAAAATACTGCTAACTGTGCAATGTTAGAAATTACCAATTATTTGATAATATATTGATCAAATATATACTGGTACTCATATCTGAAATTCATATTTAACAACCTTTTTAACTTTCACTAAAATGTTATGAAAAAGCATACGTGTCTATCTTCAATTCAACAATACTTGCACTCGAAAGGTAACTCTTCTAGTCCGCATACCAACTCTGTTGCTACACAAGCAATCTGGAACCGCCTGAAACAGTTAGTACATTGTATGAAGTATCATACTCCTTCTCACAAGCATAACACTTATTAGCATCGATTTGCATGTTTAATTGTTATCATCAGAATCTGACATCTCTTATTTCTTTCAGAATATTTTCTTCCATTTTTTTTCGTTTCTGATCGGCTCTACACTGTTTCTCTTCCTCTCTCTGCTCACGTTACTTTGCAAACTCAGCGCGTTTCGACTGCAATTCTTTGGCCTTTAGAACTCTTTTCTGTAACCTCTCTTCCTTCCGTTGTTGTTTTTCTTAAAGTTCATTTTCCTTCTTCTCAGTGTTTTCTCTTAATAAGTGTCTATATTTCAATCCGGTTATTGCTTTGGACATAATGACTCTGCGAGCTTTTTTCTCGGCAACAAACGACTTTGGTATTGGAATTTGAAGATATTTGCTAAAAGGTGAAGCATCCCCAGACTGAACGGTGGAGGCAGGTGAGAGAACTGGTACCACTACAGACGGTTTCACGATGTCAGAGTCAGACGGTGTCACAGTATCAGAGCCAGACGGTATCATTGTGCCAGAGGTAGACGGTATAATGGCATAAGAGTTAGGCGGTGCTACAACATCAGAATCAGGGGGTTTCACGGAATTATTATCAATGAGTATAACGACATTAGGGACAGGGGGTATCACGACATCGGTGGCAGGATGTATCATGGCATCATTGGCAGGGGTATCACGGCATCATTGTCAGAGGGTATATCGGCATCACTGGCAGCAGGTATCACGGCATCATTGGCAGGTGGTATCCCGGCGTCACTGACAGAGGGTATAACAATATTAGAGGCAGGTATTGCCACGGCATTCGATGCAGGAGGAGTCGAGATGGCGGAGACAAGTTCGGTTGAGGTGCTACCACATTGAAACAATTTGCTAGGTTCAATTTTGATTGAATCTGTTACTCTTGCTGGGTTTAGAGGAAAGAGTCCTGATTCAAGAAAGCCTTTAACGGCAGCTTCTACAGTTGTGCTCTTTAGCCAGGCATCTTTAAGCACTCTCGCAAATGTTCTCTTTGTTACAAATTCACCAACATTTAGAGTTTGCCAGAGTTTATTTAGATCTAAATCTATAGAAAATATTGTTTAAAATGACATCTGAAATTATACACATTCATCTGTTTATACTTTATACATTACATTACATACACCAGTAAATATAGTTTAAGTTAAACTGACATCAAAATATCATATGTCAAAATCTTATATTGTTTACCGAATTAGAAACAGTGGTCACAATTTGGCATCTTATTCCGAACACCTCTCTATCTCAGCTGTGTGACGTCATAGCTTAAAAATGAGTGTATCACGAGTGAAGTACGTGTATCTATATGTTAAAATTAACTGGAAATGTTCTAGGGACATGACTAAAGATGTTACAGAAACTAAAAAGTTTACTTTGTAAAAATAGAAAACTTGTAATTTTACTTATGTGAAACACGTGGCTGAATACAAAATTAAAATTCGTCAAAAGCAAAACCAACCGGGACTTCTAAAATGACTTCCGACGAAAGAGAAAAGTTATGACGTAAAATTTATGACATCATATTCCCGGAATTGGTGCAAATGAATTGAAGTTTAAAGTATTTAAAAATTTGTTCGGTATAAGATACTGGTCGGAAATACGTACACTCTATTACCATTTACAGAGTGATGAGGGAAAAACAATTCCTACGTTCATTGTTCAGTTTTATATCAGGTTTTCTAAACAAAAGCGGCCACATTGGACACCATCTTGAATTGCAAAGTTAGTACCATAATTTCCGAATTTATGCCGGTAGTCCCAAAAACTTCAGACCATGTCAAACATTTTGATATAATACAGTGCTTGTTATACTACGGGTCCGGGTACCCCCTTGAAATAGGCATCTATTCAGCTCATTGTTGCTCTACTATTATAACCCTATTGTCAACCCTTTTATGTGTGTGTTGTCGCATACTTTGCTTCTATTTTTTGTAATTGTTGTTTGTATTGTAAGCGTGTTTTGGGTTGAAATAGTTCTGTGAATTATATATAACTACTTTTGTAAGAGAATATATCCCCCCACCCCACCCCTCTCCTCCACACTCCCCGCTCCGCCCCCGCTGGCGTTCTTGTAACTGACCGTTTCAAGGCAGTTCACCTTTGAAGTTTGTGTGGTGGCCCATATATCCTTTTAATTGGTGCGTGTTTTTGTTAACGTCGTTCTTTAAATGCTACATTTGCTGTTCAATTTGTGTATCTGCTTTTATTGGTGAAATCCTTATTACTGCTACATGAGCGTAGGCTAGTTTCGCCCACCTAATCTATACACGTGTAGACTATGCACCTTATCGGAGACATGCTAGCAGTAGTTACACTCGTTATATTTACACATTAACATATGTATGAACACATATGCTGCGACGACAACTCTGGATATGAATATATAAATAGAACTTGCGTATTATTGGAAGACTAGTCGATGGCTGAGTGACCAATTGAACGGATAATGGAAACAGCTCATCAGATGGATAAACGGATTGTATGCATTGGAAAATGTTGTCCAGATATCGTTACCGTCGTTAGGAGTTACCCACAAGAGGACACAGATCAGAGGTATGTATTGACTAAGCTACTACATAGAGAATAATAAATGGGTATTTTCATATCACACCCTAAATCAGGCCTGAGACGCCATATCAGCCCATATCAGCCCTCGAGCTAGGCGTCTCAGGCCTGATATAGGGTGTGATGGGCCTCGACCCATATATCAGCCCTCGACCTAAAGCTCTATTTATCATATACTTAAGCTTTGTCGAAATGTCAACTTCAGCTCACTCACTACGCTGTTTTCCAGGGAGAGAAAAAAGTTTTTATTTATAGATCCAGTCCATCCTGATGTGCTCATGTCTGTCGCGTAAGTGGTAGGCCTACACAACATTTATTTTTGTCCGAAACCTTATTGAAAATGAATTCCATTGCATTTGAAATTGTATAATCAAGGTGAATTGTCATATTAAGTGGTTAGTTCATCCAAGGATAATGATTCTATAGCCAATCATCTGCCGCGAAAACAGGATGAAAGTAACTAATGAAACGCAGACGACAAACCATAGCCGTGACAAATCGTATACAATCGTAACTAATCGGTTATTTCAGTGTCACTCCGGTAAAAGGATCGAGATGAACATTCGGTTATTTCCGTGATATGACATTTTTTCACCCTATATTTCACGCGTGTGAAAAAGCTCTTTATTGCGGCAACGAAAGACTAGCTATGTCTATGTCGTATCGTATATTCAAGAACAACATATTTGTAGGGAAGTATAAGATAAATATACATATTATACGTATGACAACAGATCGCGCAATATAGTTGATAGCCTATACCCTTCATACGTATGTGAAACCGTGCAACAGTAGACCTGTGTAGAATATAAGAATCGTTCATGGGTAATCCGGTATCCGATGAAGACGGGGAATTCCAACCCGAGGTATGTGTTTTTATCGAAACCGAGACTCTTATACCGAGGGTTGGAATTCCCTATCTGAACCGAATACCAGTGATAGAATCGTTTTCTTGCAAACTAAGCAGAGACATGTGCGTTGACGCCGCCAGCTACTAACGTTTTGCATGTTTTCCTGCATACCGGATGTTGGTGCGCGCGTGAATTTTATCTCGACCCTGGGTGAGATGGAAATATCTAGCCCCGGTAAATTGACGGATATCCTTGTCCGATATGCAAGAAATAGCTGTATTACACTGTTACTGTATTACACAATTCATGTGTATGGGAGATCGTGCAACAATAGATGTAATAGTAAAAGTAACCATCTGTATTACAATTCATGCGTATGGGAGATCGTGCAACAATAGATGTAATAGTAGAAGTAACCATCTGTATTACAATTCATGCGTATGGGAGAAAGTCCAACAATAGATGTAATAGTAGAAGTAACCATCTGTATTATACTTCATGCGTATGGGTCTATTATGCAATATTAATGAGTTTTCAAGATGCCGCTAGTTTAAGAATAAAACGTATAATCTTATTTATTTTATTTATTAATAGGGGTGGGAGTGCGTGAGAGTTGTTGTGTTTACGGGGAGTGGGGCTAGGGTGCTGGATAGTAGGAACAAACGGCGACACTTATTTCCTCCAGAACCGAGAGTAGTTTTCAATAGTCTTGTTATAATGAAAATCAAATAAAACACATTCTGAAGGTGTCAAAAAATAGGTTTTGTATACCAAAAGCGAACTGTTAATACAATGTACACAATATCTAAATATATGAGATAATTTTAGTTATAGAATCTTTTTTCTTTTTTTTCTTTTTTTTTTTTAATTTACTTTAACTAAAGAATTTATGGTCATTGGTTTGATTTGCTAATACGTATTTTTTTTGTTTTTTTCTTGTTGTTTTTTATTCCATTTTTTGAAAATGATATATATGTTACTCAATGAGTCTTTTCCTATAATATATTGTTCATGTATATTTGACGGTAAACACGAACTACCCTGGAAAAATGAGTCTTGAACATATTTCTTCGTACTGACCAATTAGAAATTCGGCGAAAGTGAAAATACAAAATTGGGAAAATAATAAGAAATGAATATCACAAAGTATTAATAATATCATGAAGTACTATTAAGTACTAATGATGAACAATATCACGCGTAGTTCTTTCTTGGTTTAATGCCAAACTCCGTTGTTAAAGTCACACGACAGGCATGTTCACTGATAGTCGCCTCATTAAGCTGATTACTGTGCAAATATTGATTACTGATTAGATCTATTTTTTCATATTTAAAGATCTTGAATTTCTATTTATGTAATTTGATCATCATTTTGACCTATTTTGACCTATTTTATCACGCAATGTATTACATACGTTTGCTAGGAAATATGACGAATGACGAATTAAAACCCAACAATTGACAAACAAAAATATAAATGTTAGAATGTTTAGAAGTTACTTAAGAATTTGTTCGAAATATTAAATCTACGGTGAAGTAATTGCACCCCTGAAAAAAACATGAACAACGTCGTTATATATACATATATATTTTTTTGATATCTGTAAAACATCCATTTCCTGGTAAAAATGAATATAATTCTTCATGTGATTCCCGTGTGCCCCGTTTGGTCACGGGGCAAAGAATAGGGCCACTGCAGATCCCTTTGAAGGGGTAGACAGAGGGGTAGAATCCCCCCAAATTCATGTTCATTTTATCATTTTTTGTCCATGTTCATTTAAGTTCTTCATCATGATCCCTGCATTGTTTCAGGTGCCATCTCGTTCACATCAAAAGAGCAGTGGCAGAAAAACAATAAACGTGGCTCCAGCGTAAATTTAGTTTTTACCACAGAATTTGCAGCAACTCTGCAGTTCAGGGTGAGAAGGTTCTAGGCCCATTTTCCATATTTTATCTCGATGTACATGGAGGATGAGCCTGGCATGTTCATGCCTGTTTGGCGCCATATAACCTGTAATGTATTGGTGCGCCTTAAAACCCCAATTCATTTCAATTCAATTCATATCACGAAAATACGTCGGATATTTTTATTTTTAGAAATCTATTTATTAATACCATGAATTCGATTTCACGATCTAAACATAATCATAAAATCTAGAATTATTTGTTGAAATCAAAACTATTTTTCTGATATCAATATATAAAACATCTTCATATACAAAACGAACTGAATATACTGGAAAAAAAGTCCCTCTATATATTTGTTTTGTTCATGTGTCATGTGACTATGTTTATTTTTATTATTCTTTTTCTGCAACACATCGTTCCAATGGACTGATGAGCTATACAAGAAAATGCATTCATTTTCCTAGTACATCTGCGTATATTTTAACCCTTAACCCGCTAAGCACGACTATAATAGCCTTTGCGTCCATTGTAAACCCAGATCAGCCCGCAGGCTGATCATTAGGGTTTACAATGTCCGTCTGCTGATCAGTCATTTCTCCCAAAACATCCCTTTGTCACATAAATGGAATGGTCTTAATTCAAAGAAAGAACAGTCATATATGTAGCAATATGGTCACTTAGCCGGAATAATCGCTTGCTTTGTTGGGACATTAAAGGGACACATGACAACATTGAAGTTTTTATCAAGCATTAAAATTAGCGTCTCGATATATTAATCCGACATCGTTTTGACTTTAAACCGGTTTGCATATAATTAACTAAAATGTTGATTGTTTACTTCTTATTCTAACACTGGTTTAAATATATTATTGGTGCAATATTATCAACAGTTAATAATATGCAAAAACGTTTTGCTTTACATTTTCTTATAATTAATATTAATGATTGAACAAATGCAAGTTATGTAAAAAAAACTAACGGAACACCGCGAGTATTTCAAAATTCAAGATTGCCGCGCCGTGTGTTGCTTTAAAAGCACAAACACTGCGTTTTTAGCATCTGAGGTGTTAGCGAGTGTTTTACAGTGGACCACCCATAGCATGTCCAGGAAACATGTTCTTAATGTAATTGTGGTATTAAATAGAAGTATTAAAAATATTCAAATAAAATAATTTGCTATTTTACTAACCTATGTTTTGAAGCAAGTAGTTTTTTAATCATTGGAGAAATGTTGATGATAATTTAATGACAATGCATCTTAAACAACACTCAAATCCCTATCTTCAAGGTGAATGTCACATATTAGGAGCCACAGGTCTACAGCGGACATTTCAGCATCCGGTACGTACTTTTTAAACCACAGGAACCATTGTAAAAATGTAAGTTTGAACACAAAATGTGCATTTCAAAGCTGATTTCCTTTAAAATATGGAGTTCCTTGAATATAAGTAAAGGCTGCAGGGACGATATGAGCACTGACACCGTGCCTTTCCGTGTTGTATAGTTTATTTTTATATTGAACAACATATTATTTTTTTACGCCGGCCGTACTTATATTTTGCAAGTGTGTATTTTCCGGTTACATGTAACTACTTTGTATACGAGGTTAAAAATAAGTGTTATACTTCTTTATTCAAATTGAATATATATATATTATATATATTTCATTTACTTTATTTTTGTTATCTTATTTTAAATACACTGTGGTGAACCTATATGATTTTAAACAACCCCATTTTCTGTGTTATATTAAACTAACCGCATCAAGAACCAATAGACTTTTAGTGAATTGTTTGCTTGGTGATTAAAGTCATTTAAAGGGAGTACATCAGTATTTTCATAGGGGTCAAGGTGTCCGACTTAAAATTGACAAATATTAATATTTTTCTATTCTACATGGCCAAAACATAATGAATGAGCCTAAAAATTATCCCTTATTTGCAAAGAAATTCATTCTGCACAGTAATACGTGCTATCCTAGGTGACGCACCAGGGTTAATTTCAGCATTTTACGTCCCGATTCCGTCCTAGCTATATGGTGTTTTCAATGTTTAGAAATTAACAAAATGGTTCTAACATCATATTTTAATTAATATAAGTGTTTTATCATGAACTGGAACAATTTTATAATTTTAGATGTTTCTAGAAAAATCCTGATGTACCCCCTTTAAAGCTATGTATGCCGGACGATTTGTTAGTAATGGAGGCAGACCACCCATATTCCTGGGTCTAAGCAGTACTGTATACCTCCCGCCATCCGTAAGAATGGACACTTTCTCACTTGACAAGTCGAGTTCTTCAGCGGTATTATATTATCAGCATCAACCTATTAAAATACTCACCGTACATTGACTGTAAAACTGACGCTAATTAAGTTTTTAGATTATATTCTTTTCCTCCCAACAATTGACCCTACCTCCATTTTGCAATGAATGTTATAAAACGCATATCTATAAGAGAGTTACGAAAAAAACAAGCAGCACCACTATAACGTGTGTATAATCACCTTTATCCACACACTTTTGGACACGTGCTCAATTAAGTAGTTGAAGAAATTGTAGTAAACTTGAAAAAATGTCAATCCAGCACGAGCAGTATAATGGAGCCGATTACACAGGTAAAAAAATAAAAGAAAGAACTTTAAAGCGAATACATTTGAAAATAGCCGCTAAGATAATGAAACATAAACAATACGTTTATTTTTCTGGAGAGTTTGAAAATAGCAGTTTTTGTTAAACGTTTAATAGATTTTACTTTTTACTCTGTCTTCCTTTGTCCAATGATTTTATCACACTCAATGTTTGTACTTTTTTCCCAATTAACATTCATTTTTACGAAAATGATCACCAAAAACCGTTGTCAACTTGTAATGCCACGAATGCGGGTTTTTTTGGCATCCAAAGTTCATGATCGCTATTCGGCGTGCTAACGTTTTGTCATCTGTAGCATATCGGAACATCTTCGCTCCCAGTGACTCACTGCGTCGAGGACCCCCGACATTGAAGACACATTATATATCTATTTCTAAAACACGAATTGTCGGAAAGCTTTGACACTTGGCATACATGTTCATTCTCATTACATGTCTATATAACCATAAAAAAACATATTTAGTGATAAATAAAGCTAGTGGGCCAGATGAAATAAGCCATCGAGTCCTGAAAGAAACTTAAAAAACCATATGTCAACGCCTGTGTATTCTGTTTAATCGTTCAATTCAAGAAAGCATATATCCACAATGCTGGAAATTAGCTAATGTTATGTCACTTTTTAAATCAGGTGATAAAGATTCACCATCAAACTATAGACTAATATCGTTAATTAGTTGTGTTGGAAAAGTTATGGAACGCGTGATATTCAAACATATTTTTAATTTTTTGAATACCAATAATTTAATATTTAAAAAACAGTCTGGTTTCTTACCTGGTCACTCAGCAGTTTAATTGATATTTATAGATCAGACTACACCAATTACCAACCAATCAGCGGGCAGGGAAAAAGTTCCAGGGTAAATTCGGAGCTATTACACAGAATCTCTTAATTTTGATTTGTTGTCAAGGTAATCAAACCAAAAAATCTTGCTAAAAAATTAAAATTCAACTTTTGAAGAGTACTTATAAAGGTTAAATCATACATTTGTGCAATGTATTCATAATGTGTTGCATAATCAAAGAAAGAAGTATATTTTACATTTTCCTCATGTTTCTACATGCAAGTAGGTGGGTCAGCACCATCCGACCCAAACAGCTTTTTCAAAACATACTCAATGTATGGCTTCTGTATGTTTTTTTGATAAAACTAAGATAGGTCTTTCAAGACAAGTAATAAAAAATATAGCTTCCTATATTAGGGAACTCAGTACAGAGCTTAGAGCTATAAGGTAGACCTATGGAAAATGAATTGGTGTAGTATGACCTAAAGTCAAATATGCAAAGGACTCACACCACTATTATCTCCCTTGAATACTCGTGCCCTACAGATGAAGGAGGTAGATAAAAAAAACAAGTTCGCTTTTCTACATTTTACAGGATACACTGATTTATCTTTACCAGGTTCTAAATCTACAGCATTTTAGGAAGAGATCCCAGAAAAATGCATGTTGATATAAGATTTCTAGCTAATTCTGCCTCATTTTACACATCATGGGTCTAATCTCCACGGGGTTGTATTTTTGTCTCAATTTTGATAGGTGTGACACAAACATGAAATTAAAAAAAGTTCAATCTGGTAAATATTCGTTAAAAGTTAATAGCATGCAGATATTGGATCAATGAAGAATTTAAGCATAAATACATGTTGCAAAATCTTTTTTATCTCTATGCCACGAACAAAAACATTTCAATGGGACCCTATGGAAAATTAATTGTGGTGTGAGACGCAAAGCGATTGATGAAAACAAATTGACATGTATGGTATTTTTTATATATCCAAAGCTTTCGATCGTATCTGGCACGCAGCTTTAATTTTTAAACTCCGACAACATAGCGGACGATAAGGGGAGATAACCGACAAGATCTGCCATTGGATAAATAATTATACAACTGACCGTAAACAAAGAGTTTTCGTTGGTTCTTCTTTTTCTGAAATAATTACCCCAAGGCTCTGTTCTAGGAACATTATTGTTTTTAATTTATATAAACGACATAGCTGATGCATTGGTTAGTACGACAAAGCTATTTGCTGATGATAGTTCTATTGCGGTATCTACATCCGACATAGATTATATGGAAACTACAATTAATGAGGACCTGCGTAAAATATCGAATTGGTCAAAGCAATGGCTAGTAAATTGTAATCCATCTAAAACTGAAGTCATCGTCTTTTCACTTGCAAAACAGAAACTGTCCGTCTTTGATATTTGAAAATACTCAACTTAACTTATGACCGTCATAAACATTTAGGAGTAACCCTTAGTCATGATGAGTCCTGGCATCAACATACATGTATTTCAAATAGTGTAACATCTGCGTCTACGGTACTAGGTTCAGTGAAATTAATGAAACTTACCTTCGCCCTATTTTAGAATACGCGGCTATAGTATGGGATAGTTGTACAAATTATGAAAAAGATAACTTAGAAAAAATACAACATGAAGCCGCGCGAATAGTTACTGGCCTGACTCGTTATATCTCTATACAACAATTGTTAACTGAAATTGGTTGTGTCTCCCTGTCCGATAGAAGATACATCCAAAAGTTGAAATTTACCTATAAGTTTCAAAATGGAGATTTACCGAGTTATTTGAATGAAATATTCCCTGCAACAATTTCGGAATCAAATCCTTATAACTTGAGAAACAGTTCCAACTTCGTTACTTTACCTAGAAGAACAGAATTGTTTTCGAGATCAGTCTGACAGTCATCTCTAAAACGTTGGAACGAACTTGATATTAATATTCGCGAAACACCATCCCTTTCGAGTTTTAAAACTAGACTTAAAAATACTTTAAACCACCGATAGTACCCGACTACTATATATTGGGTGATAGCTACCTTTCAGTTTGCGAAACAATTGCAGCAATTTAAACGCTGATCTCAATCTTAATCATTTGAGGAATAATCCCAATTGTATATGTGGTATTGAAATATACGAGGGACGGTCATTAAATAGGTGCATAACCGCCATAACTTTGTTTTGGACATTTTTTTTATTTTTTTATTTTTTACTCCTTCTCGAAGTATTCTCCTTCTTTCTTTATACACTTTTGCTTTCTGATGCCCTCGGCGTACCAAGATGTAGGCCTATGTGGAAGGTACTGATTTACAGCCCCAATCAATGCCTCTCTGGTGGTATATTTCCTCCCAGCAAGCAGTTTCTGCAATTCTGGAAACAAATAATAGTCACTAGGAGCCAGGTCAGGGCTGTAGTGGGGATGTTTAAGAGTTTCCCACTTGTATGTCTTCAATAAATCGACCGTTTTGGCAGTAGTATGAGCTGGGGCATTGTCATGCAAAAGGACCACAATAGTTCATTCGAAGTCTTGGTCTCAGTTTACGCAAATGTTCATTCAATTTTGGCAAGACAACATCAGAATAGTAGTTTGCGTTGACAGTGCGACCTTTTGGGACATAGTGCCTCAAAAGAACACCTTTATAATCCCAGAAAATGATGGCCATGGCTTTTCCATCTGAAGGCGACTGTTTGAACTTCTTTGGGGGCGGAGATACTAAATTTTTGATTCAGGCTCAGAGTGATGAATCCATGTTTCATCCCCAGTTATGATATGGTTCAAAAAGGTATCCCCTTCCTTCTTATAACGAGCTAGAAGCTAGAAGATCTTTAGAAATTGTGTTCCGATTTGCTTTTTGGTCTGGTGACACCCATCGAGCACTTACATTACTCATCCCCAGGTGGTCCCGAACGATCTTAATTAAATACGGACCCTTTTGCAATGCCAAATCTATTTACAACCTCTTGCAAGGTGACTCGCCTATCTTTCATGATGGAGTCTTCAATGGTTTTGACCATTTTTGGGGTCACTGTGGTAGTTGGTCTCCCTTGCCGAGACCTATTTTGCACGCTTGTTCTCCCCCCACGAAAACAAGCTACCGACAAACAAATCGTCCTATGTGACATGCACGCATCTCTAAACCTATTTTGAAGTCGTTTCCAAATATTAACTCGCGTTTCTCCTTCTTCAAGAAGAAACCTTATCACTGCACCTTGTTCTTCATACGTTGAGTCCATGTCACCATGTATGCATATCATGTACAAATGACCGGTTTTGATATAATATTGTGTACCAATTAAAAATTATTGTTGCATATAATCGGTCAAGGTCTAAACTACCCGTGAACATCGAGCATTTTGCTCAGGTTTATGTATTATGTAACTTATCGGTAAAAGTGCACCTATTTAATGACCGTCCCTCGTATAGTACATATTATGTAATTGTGAACATATTAATAGTATATGATATTAAAATAAAAAACTTGGGCAAGCTTTAAAATTATTAGAATATTTGGGATAACATATTAGTCATCAGTCTAAAAATAAACACTGTTATCTTGTCGGGACACGATTTATTATATTATAGAGGTCAGCTATGTTTGTTTGTTTGTATTGTGTTTTACGTCATATTCAACACCTGTAAGGTTATATATGACGGTCGATTTTTTAAGGTGGAGGCAGACCACAATTTTTTCCTGGGTAGAACCAGTACTGTACACCTCCCGCCAAATGTAAGAATCGACAATTCTTCACTTACAAGTCGAGCTCCCAATGGGAGTCGAACCCTTAGCGGTGAGAGGCAAAGGTTTACAACGCAACGTCGTTAATCATTCGGAATACATTGGCAATGTTGTGGATGCGTTCATCTTGGTATTGCTGTTTTATATATGCTTTTATCTTGGTATTGTTGTTTTTATTCTCTTTTTCTTCTGAAATAAGGACGAATTATGCTTAAAACGTATGTAGTCCCGCATAAAACTGACACTGCCGATAAAAACAGTCAGCCTCCGTCGTCGCTACTAATACAAAACTATTTACAATGGTAGGCATCTATAGGGGAGAAAGTGAACCGGCGAGATGCTGAGCTTGGCCTTAGTGGTATGGGAGTATGTGGCCATATAGTAGGCAGCAGGTTCCATTCTCTAAAAAACGTTGTTGAATAATATCGTGGTTGATGTCAACTACCCCGTTGATTATATATAGCATAATCAGGCGATTGATGTAGTGCCGACGGATGCTGGAGTAGTCCTAGTAGTGGTAGTAACACAGCCTTGTGTGCGCCCCGTGTAGTTTCTCTAAACGAAATTAGCAGCTCTCTGTTCAAGGTTGTGGATGTGGATATGTTTAGGTCCCAGATCGTTGATGCATACTCAAGACTAGATCAAATCATCAATGGTGCATTTACTTATGTTGCGCGGAAGGAAACTGTCGTCCTAGCCTTGGTGACTGTATCGTATATTAGGTCTCTACTGATGGTTACACTCAGATACTTGATGCTGGCCACTACATCAAGAATGTGGCCGTGTAGGTTGTTGCAGCATATGTTTGCTGTTACTCTCAGACTGTGAACTTTTGGGGGAGAAACCTCATCTGCCAGTCCTCTTCCCACTTTCCAATGGCTGATAGGTGACATGTCTCTCTGCAGAAGGTCAGTGGGGTCGTTGAATATTTCAGCCTTCGTTCTAAGTCGCTGTGTGTGTAACTGTCTTTGTTTTTAAAGGGCACCACACTCATGTTGATTCTTTTTTCTTATTCTTTATATAGAACCAGAAGCGCCGCTTTGGTTGCTGTTTAAGGTCAATGCAGACAAAATCACTCAAAATTTCGATGGGCCATTCTGAAGCCCCTTTAGGTACGGGTCTGCTTTTTGTTTTGTGCCCAGTCAGCGGAAGTTGCAGATTTCTTGCTTTCCTGGTCGCTCAGAGCTTTCGGTTAGTATCTCTGCCTAGTTTGCTATCACACCAGTGATGTTTCTAGCAAGTGTGTGTCTGCTACCATGTCACAGATTGTCTTGTTGATTGCAGATGTGATTCCTTTTCACATGATGCAAACAACAAGTTTTTGAATCTTGCAAATGTGTCTTTGATAGAAGCTACGTTTGCTTTTGACCAGAGGTAATATTGTGTAATGTGTGCATCTTGGTATTATTGTTTTATAAGTTATATCCGTTCATCTTGAATTTGATGTGATAATGATGTCTTCAGCTTGGTAATACTGTTTTGAAAATAAAATGGTTGCAAAAATATAACAACGACCTACTAAGATATTTTCATGCTTTTTTTCTTTATCTCGTCGTACTGCAGAGTTTATTGGGATTTATCATTTGCTCGCGTGTCCATCTTTGAAATATATCAAGTTTGTGTAAATTGTATTATCAAATGTGTTATCTACAGGTTAAACATTATTTTGCCAAATCATCTCCGATAGCTTACGCTCATGCAATGTCTATTTTTAAGTCGTAATGGCTTTATTGTACATGAACTAAAACATACCAATTAATAATTTAATATAAACCATTCACAATTCGGGACTGCTGATATCTGTATGGGGTCGGAGCATGTTTAGAGTTGCTTGTATACCTTTGATGTCCGTATACGGGTCGGGGCATGGGTATAGTTGCTTGTATACGTCTGATGTCCGTATAAGGGTCGAGGCATAGGTAAAGTTGTTTGTATACCGCTGATGTCTGTATGGAGGTCGGGGACATATATATAGTTACTTGTACAGCTCATGATGTCCGTAAGGGGGTCGGGGACATGGTTATAGTTGCTTGTATACCGCTGATGTCTGTATGTGGTCGGGGCATTGTTATAGATGCTTGTGTACCGCTGGTGTCTGTATGGGGTCGGAGCATGGGTATAGTTGCTTGTATACCACGGATGTCTCTATATTGGGTCGGGGCATGGGTATAGTTGCTTGTATACCGCTGAAGTCTCTATGGGCGTCAGGAGCATGTGTATGGCTGCTTGAATACCGCTGATGTCCATATGGGGGTCGGGGACATGGATATGGGTATAGTTGCTTGTATACCGCTGATGTCTGTATGGAGGTCGTGGACATGGATATAGTTACTTGTACAGCTCATGATTTCCATATGGGGGTCGGGGACATGGTTATAGTTGCTTGTATACCGCTGGTGTCTGTATGGAGGTCTGGGATATGGGTATAGTTGCTTGTAAACCGCTGATGTCCGTATGGGGGTCGGAGAAATGAGTATCGTTGCTTGTAAACCGCTGATGTATGTATGGAGGTCTGGGACATGGGTATAGTTGCTTGTACAGCTCACGATGTCCGTATGGAGGTCGGGGACATGGGTATAGTTGCTTGTACAGCTCCTTATAATTACTTGATATTGTGACCCAGCCGAGGGGTACTGTAAAAAAACTGTCTTTGTTCAGTTTACCGCACGTATGATATAGCTTACACGTATACCGGCTTTAAATAGAGACGACCGCATTACAAAATTAATGTACTCGTATTCACTATATATACTCGGTAAAACAGTTTTGGACCAGGGTATATAAAGTGATATAAAAAAAACGAGTGGACAGAATTTAAGTATCTTTTTAAGTAACCAAGGTCTTCCCTACCCGGTTAATTTGGTACCAGAAACATTAAATTCCAAACAAGATTTGATTTTAAAAAAATATCGCGAACACACAAAGGGTCTGTAAAAAATGTTGCAAAGTCCATAAAAAGTAACAGTTACAGACATTCGAGTAACCAATAAAAAGATATTATTTTTTTTTGCAAACTTTCATTGTAAATGATAATTATTGTTGATTGTTGATCTATTGTCAATTATCAACTGAGATAATAAGGGATAATAATAAAATCCGTCAACTGGTTTTCTTTTTATGCGCCATTATATGCCCTGGTCCAAAACTTATTTTACCGAGTATATAATTCTTATACATATACATCATAAAGGCATAAAAAACACTGATTTATACAATAAAATAAAGACAAAATAACTTAAAGACACCATGTGTAAAATATGGCTACGCGGAGTATCGTCTCGTTGCCAAGCTCCGCGGAGAATCATTTTCATAAATTCGCTATATCTATGTCGAAACCCATATTTCCATGATATAAATGACTACTGCCTACGTTTTATATCACGTATCTGTTATCGGTGTGTGTGAAAGGTCAATACATGACAATATAAGCCCAAACATTGATATTAAAACAACAAAAATTAAAAAAACTCCTTTGAGAATCATCTCGCTAATATAACTTTCTTTGATTCTGCTCTCAATCCGCTTAGTATTAGCAGAAGTGAATATTAACCGAGTCTTTTTACCATTGATTGCGATACTTTATGCACACTTATGTCTTTATGGACTGAGAATTAGAGCTGAAATGCATGTGTTTACCTACAGAGTCGAGACAAATCTTCGTTAAGGATGATCATCTCGTGCACCTGCTGATGACGTCGATTACTGGGCTTGATTAACAGCAGCATATTACACATACTTTTCATATCTCTTGAGTGTTTATATACTGAACACAAAAAGAAACTTCAGCATTTTAAGCTGTGATTTGATAGGGTTGACTTTGTTACACTTTGTACACCAATCTAGATATAATTTCATCATTATATACTTATCACTAAATCATTCTTATCAATATTAATAATCATCAGAAACCAGAGTTAGTGTGTTGCTGCTAAAACATGTTTTATTCAAATTGCGAAATCACTATATTTGTATTATAAAGGGAGGTAATCTGAAAATATTCATTCTTGAAAGCTGTATGGCGTAAAAGTGAGTGAACAGGTCAACTTACTTTCTCCCTCTTTTTGGTGCTGGGGTTATCTTCTGTTTAGTTCCATAGAACAAAACTGTGTTAAATCAAATTTTAAACCACAAGACTCGGAAATGCTGTTTAAACCAAAACAAGGGGAATAACTTTGCGTACAAGTTTGATTCGAGGAAAATTGTTTTCATGACAGTGCTGGCCTTTTAACAAAGGTATTAACATATAAGACCTAACAAAATATATTTTCATCGTTTCCACATGTATGGGTAAAGTTGCGAAATTTTCTTTTTTGTTGAGTGTAGAAATATAGGGAGACATCTTTGCGAACAACAAAGGACAGACACACTTCGGGCGAACTACGGCAGGCGCCTAGCTATGATGAAAGACACAGAAATCAAACGGATGCATTCACTTCCTAAAAAGAATAGCTGGAACACACGCTGATATACTGTATCTCTATATCATAACACACACTTCTGGAGGCACAATTAACATATACACGCATACATATATACAATTATAGCTTATATGAGTGGGATCACATTTAAGGATTCAACCACACATATGCTATATTAAGACAGTGACAATGAAAGGTGCCGGATCACTAGGTTACTGTGAATTCAGTAAATGGTATATATTAAAGGGAGATAATATGAACTCACAACGGCAACTTTCGAATTTTGGGATCTCAGAGTTTCACGTTCACAAAGCAGAAGTATATATAGGGAGAACTATTTGCGACGAACTACGTCAGGGCGACTATATATATTTAAATCATGTTCCATATAATATATACTATTATACGTATAATATCAGAGTGACGTTCCTCTGATCTGATGAGAGAAAAACTACAAGTATTAGTATATACCAGTATATATATCTAAGTCTGCTCAGATGAGAACAGTATGCTCTGTTTAAAAACTAACAGTAGCACGTTCCACTACTCGGATGAGACCAGTATGTTCTGCATATATTATATTTAAGTCAAGTTCCACTGTTCGGATGAGAGCAGCATGAAATATGTATTGATAATACGGAAGTCATGTTCCACTGTTCAGATGACTCGTCAGCTATATACATACATACGCCTCACCATTCAGCGTTTCCGTATGATTCTCCGATTGGTTAATGTATAATATAATATGAAGATTGTCATTTCATTCCGTCTCATTCTAACCAAGGCAACGATGTTGATACGATCAGACCAGGTGACAAATACTGACATACGCGGAGATTATGGATTGTAGGTAAATTTTATTATTGTATGCTATTTCTAATGCTTGTCTTCTATTTGTAAACAGGTTAATTTGTTTATATTGTGTAAATAGACACACAGAGTATTGTTTTGTTAATGTAATAGTGATACTTTAATAAAAAAAATGCGTTTGACATTATACATTTTTGTTTAATATACGAAGTGGGGCAGAATAATTACACGCATTTATTTGCCGGACGTACCAAATGATAAATAATAATAATAATAATAATAATAATAATAATAATAATAATAATAATAATAATAAAAATAATAACATAATAATAATTTAAAAATTAAAATATTTAAGCAATTATATTACTAAATAATAATTACGATTTTCCGTATTTTCCCCCCTAATTGTTATATGCTGTTAAATTACGTAAACGATATAACATGTGCAGGCGTAATGCATGAACAACACGTAATTTACGGATGCATCACTTGAATGTTCTACGCCTACATGTTATAGTTTAGCTTACCAAACAACAAGTAATTTGACGTTTGTGAAGCACTCATTTTCCTATTATTTTCGTCGCATATGGAAATACTGTTTATAGAGACAATGTTGTTATTCCTATGGGTACGAATTGTGCACCTCTTGTCGCAGATTTATTCTTGCATTGCTATGAAAGAGATCTCATGCTGAGTATTACATCATATACTCAGCCAGATGCAATTGAAACCTTTAATGACACGTCTCGGTATCTGAATGACATATTGAACATTGACAATTCTTTATTTTCTACTATGGTTACTACTTTCTATCCTAAAGAACTTCAACTCAAGAAAGCTAACATTTCTGATACTGTCGCTTCTTTTCTTGATTTTCATCTCTCTATTGATAATGGTGAAAGAATTACTAAAACTTATGACAAGAGAGATGATTTTAATTTTAATATTGTTAATTATCCCCAATTACACGGGGATCTTCCCCGAGCTACTTTTTCGCTTGTCTAGAGCTTGTAGTCGTGTTGAGGACTTTATTATTCGTAACATTTGTATAAGTAATAATTTTGTTTTATCGTAATAATGATCTGCTTTTGAAAAAACGGAAGTAATTTAAGAACTCTTCCGCGACAAGGACTATCACAACCTGACTTCTCTTGTGATTTTATTTACAATTTCGTAGGATCTTTTCCTTTGGTCATAATCACTTTCATACACTCTTTATTAATACTGTTAAAATGTTTATCGCTATCTTTAACATTGACAACCATTTCTTTTCTACTACGGTTAACACGATCTATCCTAAAGAACTTCAAAGAGCGTATGTTTCTGGTACGGTCACTACTTTCCTCGATTTCGATCTCTCTGTTGAAAATAGAGAAACAATTAGCAAAATGTATGACAACAGAGATGATTTTAAATTTATGTTGTTAATTATTCCCACTTAGATGGGGATGTTCAAACATTGTTTAACATTTAAAAAAAAATGTGGCTAGATATAAGCCTTATATTATATAATTATATAATTAAGTGGAATGTATTGCTTTATTCTAGAGAAAACCCCCCACAAATATGATGATAATTTCTTCGAATGAATGCTTTATGTTGATCCCACTTAAGATTTTCAGTTAGGTGTATGCCTAATACTTTACTTCTAGAGGTCAATTTAATATTAATGAGATTATAGTTTTCTAAGCACCAGTTTTGCAATATATACAGTGCAGCTTGCGGATTAGTACAAACCCTTGCGGTATCCACAAGTAATACCATTTAAATTTGAAAAAGTACCATTTAATTTAACTTTTTGTTTCCGGTCACTTAGGTATGATGTAAAACATGTTATGGTCAAATCGCTACATTTATAACGTTTTAACTTTTTCAATAATATATCATGATCAACTAAATCAAATGCTTTTCTAAAGTCTACCATGATTGTTCCAACAAACTTTCCTTCATATAGGGCTTTATAACAACAAGATAGGGATGGGCATATGCTGATTATATAAGTAACATGTTAGCTGATTTAACGATTATATAGGTAACATGTTATCTGATTTAAATGTTTATATAGGTAACATGTTACCTGATTTAAATAAGTATATAAGTAACATGTTACCTGATTTAAATAATTATATTGATAACATGTTATCTGATTTAAATGATTATATAGGTAACATGTTACCTGATTTAAATGGCTATATAGATAACATGTTACTTGATTTAAATGATTATATACATAGCATGTTACCTGACTTAAATGGCTATATAGGTAACATGTTATCTGATTTAAATGAGTATATAGGTAACATGTTACCTGATTTAAATGAGTATGTAGATAACATGTTGCTTGATTTAAATGATTATATACATAGCATGTTACCTGATTTAAATGGCTATATAGGTAACATGTTATCTGATTTAAATGATTATATAGGTAACATGTTATCTGATTTAAATGATTATATAGGTAACATGTTATCTGATTTAAATGATTATATACATAGCATGTTACCTGACTTAAATGACTATATAGGTAACATGTTATCTGATTTAAATGATTATATAGGTAACATGTTATCTGATTTAAAGATTATAGAGTTAACATGTTAGCTGATTTATTTATTATATACATATGCTTATATCGGCTACAGTTTGCCTGATTTAAATATATTGATACATGTACATATACCGTGTGGTATAATATACAATTATGGCGTCTCATGATCATAGGTGTTGGAAGTTCTCCCGCACGTTTGGAATTGTTTACGCATCTGTCTGTCCGCCTGACCGTCCGGTCGGCTCTTATCATTTCTCCTCTTAAACCACGAGGCGGGCTCAAAAGGTCAAATATACTACAATTAAATTAATCTGTTATCTTTTGTTCAATATATTTTCGCACATAACGTGTAATTCGAGGAATCGTCCCTGGGTAGCCAAAAATAGCTAAAATCGGGCTAGTCCACCCAAAAACCTGGCTGGTATGGCAACGAGAAGGTAAAAAATGAAGAAAATCAAAAATATTCTCCACTTTAACTACCAATCAGAATTGAAAATAATTTCACAGAATGGTTATAAGGTGCTCTTCTATCAAGATTGATTAAGACGAGCTGATTCGTTGAAAACATGACTGCCAGTGGCTGGGGCCATTTTCCATATAGAGCTATGCAGAAAACTTCAAACGACATCCTCCCCTAAACGATGTGACCAATGTTGATGAAACTTCACAGGAAGCATCCTTGGGTGGCCCTTTATCAAAATAGCTAAAATCGGACTGGTCCACCCCAAAAAGCCAGGTTGCTCAACAAGAAAGATTTTTTTTGAAAAAACTTAAAAAAATATAATAACCTATATAATCATTTAAATCAGATAACATGTTACCTATATAATCTGACACACGAACCTCAGCCATATAATTACAAGAACAATCCAAGCTCTTTTAAGGCAACAGTAAATGGACCATTTATTGTTAAACATACATGAATGCTTCCACGTATTCTCATAAAAAAGCCTACTTCACTTAGAGCTAATGTAAAAAAGATTAAAGCAGAAATGCTACTCTGACAAATAGACGTCGTATTTCGAAATAAGTCAAAATAATTTATGTTATTTGTCCTGATTCAGCAAAGCTTATACTCCAATAAACAATAAAAAAACGGAATTTATTTTTGTGTCTTATTGCAGACAAGAAACCGGAACCAATTTCGTAAAGGAGAAGATGAATCAAATAAAACAAGCCAATACGTTTTCCTTTGGCATTTATTTAAAAAAACATTTCTGGAAACATTTCATACAAATTTCTTTGAAGTAATAATGTAGTACTGCGAGAAGAAATCGAAGTTTCATTTCTTGAAGTTATATGGACTATAACAAATATATTTCGAGAATGCTTCCTTTAAACATTTTTTACAAATATTTCTGAAGTACGTTTAGAGTACTATTATTTATTATATACTTTCCAGTGAAATACTGGATTTTATGATTAAAATAAATAGAGGATATTTGTTGTTTTGGAGTGAATAACATATTTAATTCATCTCAAAGTGAAAAAACTTTATATTCCACAGTGTGGAATAACACTTTTATTTCACTGATAAAATACATTATTTCATTGCATATCATGAATTCTAACACGACCTCCGCAGTCTTTCATATACACAATGTATGTTATTCTACGATAAAATACAGCTGTTCCATTAATTCCCCGCGTATATTTCATCCGTTGAAAGCGCCACGTTACATGACGTCACTTGGTAAATATACGTCACGAAGACAAACTCAACCGTAATTTTAATGAAATTTTAATTACAACAAACTTGCCATGCTCCAAAACCGTGCACACCCTCGATAAAAAAACATCATATGCATCAGTACATATAACATTAATAAGCATCTTGAACAAGTTGAGAACGTTTGACGACACATGCAGAGCAAGCTATATGACGTCAGCAATGACTTAATTGTTTGTCACGTGACTACTAGTGTATTAAAACGCAGAACTCTGCATAAGGGGGCGCCCAATGGAACAGCCTGTAAACAAAGCAGCCTGATTACCTTGACCTCCGAGATAATATATAGTGCCCCACAATAGTGTAAACAATGGGGTTATTGTTGTTTTAGAATCGAAATAATAAATACGTAACTTACCTGTATTTTATCGGTGAATAAAATACAGTTAGTCGTTCGGATGCGAGTAATTAAATCACTCGTGCTAACGCACTCGTGATTTAATTACTACGCATCCGAACACCTAACTGTATCTTATTCACCGATAAAACACAGGTACTTATTTATTATTTCTTAAATAAAACCTTCTATTTCACATGTGAAAATTCACTCGAAATGACGTCATGCAACTGTTTACGTTGTTTACGTTGTTGACGTTATTGACGTCATTGTTTTGGCGCATTATATTTTTTCTGCATACATTTCCAGGCTGTGAGTATATAATAAATAGAATATTTGTTGAATTGTCGTGAATATAGGATTTATATTCATCTAGAAGTGAGAAATCTCAAATATTTTCACTCGTGCTAAAGCACTCGTGAAAATATTAGATTTCCCACTTCTCGATAAAAATAAATCCTATGTTCTCTCAAAACAAACAAATATCCTCTATATATTAGATAAGTTAATACCTTTTTTTTGGTAAAATAGGCAGTATATAATTTAGTTTGATGCCAGTCTCCCCTACGTGAAGATAACATCCTCTGAGATGAGTATCATAGCTGCAAACTCATTTTTTTGCAATTCATATCACGAGGCACTCATGCGAGAAGAAGACCGGATACATTCCGGGTGGTATGCCTGAAAAGAACGTTCGGAAATCATCTTTAAAAAAGTAAAATACATGCGTCCTATAAGGAAACTGCTTGGTTCGGAAAAAAGATAGATGAATGTCATTTCTTAAATAATATAATAACATATGCATATAAACCTTCTTAAAAAAACGGTGGTCTTAAGTTTCCACATATAAAATCACTAAACCAGTCACTGAAACTTGTATGGGTTAAAAACTTTTAGATACTGAATGATTCTCACCGTGGAAAACATTTGTGCTAAATGATATACTGTGCATTTCAAGGTGCCTGTCAATGGACGTCAAATATGAATCGAGATTTGTTTATTACATGCTATATATGTTTTCATACCTGATATGGTTAGATAGAATGAAAATAGACGCTCATGGATTCCCATAGCCATCCGTTATGCTTCACAAAGCTTTAACCTGGGATTTAGATATTGTTAAAGCTCCTTGTCAAAAGGGGGTTTCCTTATAAATGACATTGTTAGTGAATTGTCAATTATTGTCTCATACAGAAAAATCTGATATTTATGACATACGGCTTCATTTACTACATACTATGGTCTACTAAATGCAATTCCAAATACGCGGAAAACAAGTATTAAACATGAAACTAGAACTGAACATCCTATAAATAGCAATATCAGCAAATTAAAAGCGACAAAAAAGGTTTAACTTTACTTTTAATCAAGAATTCTTAAAAAACATAACCGAAACACCTAACAAATCCCAGCAAAAATGGAATGCAGAACTTGGAATATCCTTACAAACTGAGGACTGGGACATTTAATACGAACATAATTTTAAAATAACGGATGATACCCATTTACAGAGCATGCAGTTCAAACTATTTCATCGTATTTTGTTTACCAGTGCCAAACGTTATCAGTGCAACATGCCCGAAACAGAACTTCGAACCTTTTGTAACATCTCGAAAGAAACTGTTTTATATTTATTTATTTTATGAATGCATGTATCCAAAAAACGTGCTTTTACCTTTTTTTGAACAAATCAAGAATCTCTGTGGAATTGATGTGAAAATAAAACTCCAGGAAATCCTTATATATTTTAAACATCGTGGAAACGTCATACATTTGATAATTAATGTTTGTTTTCTCATTTTAAAAATGATGTCTACTCCTGTAAACTGAAACAATGTCTCTCACAGTATAGCGTTTTTATTGAGAATTTGAAGATACATATATATAAACACCTTGAATTATTCTCTTTGTTTATGTACTCTGATTTTTTTTCCAAATGCTATCAAAGCGAGATGGAACATTGTGAATAATCTCTTTAACAATAAAAATATAACATTCATAACGTTAACTCCATCTTTGATTACTGATGCTTCAAAGGTGTTTATTACTGTTATTTTAGTTTGTACAGATTTCATTCCATGTCTGGATCTACCCAATCTAGTTTCATTGGAAGTATTCTTATATGCAATTTTTGTCTAAAATTTGTTTGTATTTATTTAATGTATGCATGCACACACGTGTCTGAATACAATTATTAAAAACAAAAAAAATATTTCAATAAAGATGATGAAACGGTATCAAATAATAACATTCAATCGTAACGAACAGTTTTGTGACTTACGGAAACGCAGATTACGCAGAATAACTTCTAAGAAACGCAAAGCCAACATACCATTTGACGTCATGCCATGCAAGGTGCGTCAATCAATATATACTAAGCAAAATAAATTTAGCACATAAAATGCATGTCACTCCCATAGACGAGATAAAAAGCCGTCTATGTTCAGAGTCATAGATAAGACCAATAATAATGCTACAAAGTCATTTGTAAACAAAGTCGGTGATAACAATAAAGCAAATATGATGGGAACACACATTTAAAGGTTATCGAAAATCGTTCTCATTTTAATGAAAATGAAGGTTATTTTAAAAGTACGCAATTTGGAATGTTTTTTGTTTGAGAATAACAATTGTTTGTAAACACATATCAGCGGGTTTTAAACAATGGGCATTTCTTGTCAATGTCAAACGTTACATTTATTCAAAGCAATACGTTTGTATAATGATATAAGTTATTTTTAATATATGGGAGATAATTCTGATGCTTAGAAAATAATAAAATAAAACCCTTTTTTTAAAATCACATCAAACTTAACATTTCTAACATCTTCAAACAATTATATCGATGTTCATATGCTTAGTATTATGTCCCTAAAGAGTGGTGCTAAACTATTTTTGTTCAGTATATAATTTCCACCCTTGTCAACATATGTGATTGGTCATCATAACGTATTGTGTTTAGCTCTAAGTAGCTCTAATAAGCCCCGTGTGGTTTCCGGGGGCCCCCGTTTGGTCAAGGGGCAAATAATAGGGCCACTGCAGATCCCTTTGGAGGGGTAGGCAGAGGGGTAGAATCCCCCCAAATTCATGTTCATTTTATCATTTTTTGTTCATGTTCATTAAAGGTCTTCATCATGATCCCTGCATTGTTTCAGGTGCTATCTCGCTCACATCAAAAGAGCAGTGGCAGAAAAACAATAACGTAGCTCCAGCGTAAATTGAGTTTCTACGATAGAATTTGCAGCAACTCTGCAGTTCAGGGTGAGAAGGTTCTAGGCCCATTTTCCATATTTTATGTCGATGTACATGAAGATGAGCCTGGCATGTTCATGCCTGTTCGGCGCCATATAACCTTTTCATGTGTTGGTGCGCCTTAAAATCCCAATTCAATTCAATTAGCTCTAAGTATAAATCTAAATAAGGAGTATACACTTATGCATACTGACGTCATTTCGATTTTTTCCAAATTCATCACTGATATTCGGCAGGTGCCCTCCTGATTTTTCAGGACTTCATCCGCGGTGCGGTAATTCGGTGTGCATATAATCCTAATACATTCAGGCGTTCACGAACCTTTGGGGACCCTTTTAAAAATACATAGAAATATAAAACACACAACTGAGGAAAGTTTGATGCTTTTGACCGGCGTGTCTAGATTGGGTCCTAAAACCTGTGTTTTGGCCCCAAGCTATAAATATGAAAATCACCTGACCGGACTACTTTTTTCCCCCGTAATTCCAAGCGCCAAACACGAGAGATGATACTAGTATCGATCGAGGGCGAGAATGACACTTATGTCGAGATTTTATTTAAAGTAGCTATCCCGCCAACAACAGCCAAATTTTACATCATTCGGTACACCGTTTCCAAACCTACTGACGATGAGGTATAGATATTACTTGCATGTTTTGAGAATTCAAACCTTGTAGACACCATATGAACGGCTTTAACCAGCCAGGCAAAACCCCAAAACTAGAACGCGCAATTAAGAGTTACCAACTCATAATTCATTTCACGCATATTTAATCACGGGTATTTTAAGAACCTGTGAAATTTATACCTTTAATCGGCACATATACATTATTATATTACCTGAACACCTGGATAACATTTTGATAATCAGTCGTTTTTAGTGTAATTTTACCGTTATTTGGCGGGTTAGTCATTAAGACGGTATAACAATCAGTTAACAACAAAGTGAAAATAGTCACACATGGTGATAATTAATCAGGTATGAGAACACATGTCTGCAAATATCAGATCACTTTCCAGCTTAATGATATGACCAGATAAAACAGAAACAAATAAAGAATGTACAACGCTTTCGGCGAACGTCAGAAAATATTCTATTATATAACACCCTATTTTACATAGAACTATAACTTATTTGACATGTCACGATTTCATTGTTGCATAAAGACGTGTGTTGCTTTGATTTGAGATTGATACCAACGTTGCCATGGATGCCACAACCAATCACTTAAAGTTCTTTGATATTGTTTGTGTCAATTACGGCTTTCGTATACAACTTTCTTGGTGTTATGTTTCTTAAAACTCATATGACAAATATAATATGAGAATCCGGGAAAATATATATTTAGCGAATCAACATAATTTTTCACAGATTGTTACAAAAATGAAATAGTACAAACAGTATTTAATTATATAATGTATTATTTTATGATAAGCAATGAAATACTGTGTTTTATCAGTGAAATAAAAGTGTTATTCCACACTGTGGCATATAGAGTTTTATTTCCACAGTAGCTGCCGGGACTACTTTTTTAATGTGCAACCAACACAAATGCATGTACATTAACACGGCTCACAAGATATATTCCTACTTTTA
Source organism: Cyrtodaria siliqua (assembly GCA_037043455.1). Lineage (NCBI taxonomy): Eukaryota > Metazoa > Mollusca > Bivalvia > Adapedonta > Hiatellidae > Cyrtodaria > Cyrtodaria siliqua. The sequence continues at coordinate 12,053 of JAWPHD010009858.1, read as the reverse complement.
TACTGTTAAATCCATTGTTTATTTAATTACTTTCTTTCTGTGACGTTAATGGTTTCGTTACGTCATCGTGACTAGGCAATAAACAGGGCGCGTAGCCAGGTGTATAAAACAGTTGAACTACTTAAATAATTGTTTGTGAAAATAATAAAATAAACAGAAAATTTGTTTTTTTGTCGTGAATAACATATTTTATTTCATCTCGAAGTGAGAAAATATGTTATTCACTCCAAAACAACAAATATCCTCTATTTATTTATCAACCAAATCATGTTAGCAATAATGTACACACAACAGCTTGCATATCCACGATTTAACACACCATCTGTAGAACTGGAATTGATCACAAAACAGGTGCCCTTCTGCTATACACGGGTTGCCAGTCAAGTGCAGACAATGGTAGAATGGGTATTCATCGCACACAACGCGTTTTCTGAAGCAGATACATGCAGAGAATAATTCACCAAAAACAAAAACAAATGCGTCCTTTTGCTACACACAGAAACAGAAGATGTCACTCAGATGCAGAACAAATTACTTGGAATTAATAACATTTACAAGAAACCTATGTCGTTGTCATGCTATGCTCGGACACTTTCAAACGTAATAACCTTGTTGGTGACGGGTTGCTCATATAGATACTGTATATAATCACTAAAACCCCTGAAAATACCCGTAGTGAATGAATAGGCGTAAATTAATTTAAGTTGGAAAGTCATAATTCTATATATAAAGTGCTTATACAACACACGCAGTTTACATTATACGCCTGATCGCAAAAGAAGATACAAAAGTCGATCAGGAAATGTAGCATTCACAGAACACAGTTTACCAAAAACACGCATTCAAAACAATCAACAACAACATGGATAAATATAGGCATAAAAGGTATAACAATCAAACAGGAAATGTAGCATTCACAGAACACAGTCAACCAAAAACACGCATTCAAAACAATCAACAACAACATGGATAAATATAGGCATAATAGGTATAACAATCAAACAGGAAATGTAGCATTCACAGAACACAGTCAACCAAAAACACGCATTCAAAACAATCAACAACAACATGGATAAATATAGGCATAATAGGTGTAACCAGCAAACAGGAAATGTAGCATTCACAGAACACAGTCAACCAAAAACACGCATTCAAAACAATCAACAACAACATGGATAAATATAGGCATAATAGGTATAACAATTGAAAGGAAATGTAACATTCACAGAACACAGTCAACCAAAAACACGCATTCAAAACAATCAACAACAACATGGATAAATATAGGCATAATAGGTATAACAATCAAACAGGAAATGTAGCATTCACAGAACACAGTCAACCAAAAACACGCATTCAAAACAATCAACAACAACATGGATAAATATAGGCATAATAGGTATAACAATCAAACAGGAAATGTAGCATTCACAGAACACAGTCAACCAAAAACGCGCATTCAAAACAATCAACAACAACATGGATAAATATAGGCATACTAGGTATAACAATCATACAGGAAATGTAGCATTCACAGAACACAGTCAACCAAAAACACGCATTAAAAAAATCAACAATAATAGGGATACATATATGCATTATAGGTATAACAATCGAACAGGAAATGTAACATTCACAGAATACAGTCAACCAAAAACACGCATTCAAAACAATCAACAACAACATGGATAAATATAGGCATAATAGGTATAACAATCAAACAGGAAATGTAGCATTCACAGAACACAGTCAACCAAAAACACGAATTCAAAACAATCAACAACAACATGGATAAATATAGGCATAATAGGTATAACCAGCAAACAGGAAATGTAGCATTCACAGAACACAGTCAACCAAAAACACGCATTCAAAACAATCAACAACAACATGGATAAATATAGGCATAATAGGTATAACAATTGAAAGGAAATGTAACATTCACAGAACACAGTCAACCAAAAACACGCATTCAAAACAATCAACAACAACATGGATAAATATATGCATAATAGGTATAACAATCAAACAGGAAATGTAGCATTCACAGAACACAGTCAAACAAAAACACGCATTCAAAACAATCAACAACAACATGGATAAATATAGGCATAATAGGTATAACAATCAAACAGGAAATGTAGCATTCACAGAACACAGTCAACCAAAAACGCGCATTCAAAACAATCAACAACAACATGGATAAATATAGGCATACTAGGTATAACAATCATACAGGAAATGTAGCATTCACAGAACACAGTCAACCAAAAACACGCATTAAAAACAATCAACAATAATAGGGATACATATATGCATAATAGGTATAACAATCGAACAGGAAATGTAACATTCACAGAATACAGTCAACCAAAAACACGCATTCAAAACAAACAACAATAACAGGGTTAAATATAGGCATAATAGGTATAACAGTCGAACAGGAAATATCGCATTCACAGAACACAGTCAACCAAAAACACGCGTTCCAAATAATCAACAACAACGTGGATAAATACAGGCATAATAGGTATAACAATCGAACAGGAAATGTAACATTCCCAGAACACAGTCAACCAAAACACGCATTCAAAACAATCAGCAACAACATGGATAAATACAGGCATAATAGGTATAACAATTGAAAGGAAATGTAACATTCACAGAACACAATCAACCAAAAACACGCATTGAAAACAAACAACAACAACATGGATAAATACAGGCATAATAGGTATAACAATCGTACAGGAAATGTAGCATTCACAGAACACAGTCAACCAAAAACACGCGTTCAAAACAATCAACAATAAGATGGATAAATATAGGCATAATAATTATAACAATCAAACAGGAAATGTAGCAATCACAGAACACAGTCAACCAAAAACACGCGTTCAAAACAATCAACAATAAGATGGATAAATATAGGCATAATAGGTATAACAATTGAATGGAAATGTAGCATTCACAGAACACAGTCAACCAAAAACACGCATTCAAAAAAATCAACAATAACTTGGATAACATAATAATTCTCTTCTTAGTAATATTGGATATTTAAACGCAGTCAATAAAAAAAATCAGGATATTAAACTACAGTATGCAGTCCCAATTTACAATATGGAGAACATTCATAATATCCCCAATAATGAATTGCAATTTTTAATTAATGATCGACTGTTTCTCGAAACACTACTCATGGAATTACGGGGTAAATCAATATCGTATTCTAGTTACAAGAAAAAAATGACAGATAAAAGAGAGAAAGAATTGATTGCTGAGATAGAAACATTAGAAAATAACCTGTCTTCAAATAATTTAGAAACATTAGAAACATAAAATGAATTAAGAATATTAAGAAAACAAAAAATGAATGGCTACCTAATCAGATCAAGAGCAAATATTATTGAGAAAATCCAACCTCATTTTTTTTTGCAATTTAGAATCTCATAATTACACTTCAAAGATAATTCCCAAAATAGAAAAAGAAATCATAACAGATCAACATGAAATTTTAAATGAGACTAAAAATTATTACGAACAATTTTACAGAAGAGGATTTGAAAGAATTTGATACACCTAAATGTACAGACAATGAATCAATTAATCTTGAAGGCCTTATATCTATTGAAGAAGCTTTGGCAACACTTAAAAAAATGAACCATTTTTTTTGATTGCATTCAAAATGGTTACGTAAGTCATGTTAACATATAACAGTTCAATAGTTCAACCCTTCAAAACGTATAAAAACATATGGAAGCAAACATTTAACCAATTTAATCATTAAACGCACATTCTATCAAAAGGAGGTAAAGATAACCAAACAAATTAGAATATATTGATCCTTTTTAAGCAAATTACATGCTAATATAGTGTTTTAGATTCTATATATACGAAACAATGCGAAATGATATAAACGTGTGACTTCTCTGTAATAAAGGGGTTGCTATAAAGGGAGATAATAAAGTGCATTTTTAAATATTTAATTAAAAATATTGAGCTAACATTAAAAAATGATTCACAGAAATGTTACAATTCAAAGTTCCATTTTATTTGTCTTTGTGTCACCTCCGTAGCATGGCAGACAGGTAGGGATCGCTTTGTTCGTAGTCTTTCATCATTCATCGTCTTCGTCCATCTGTCCGTCACGCTTTAACCTGCAACCTGAACTTTGTCATAACTTAAAAAAGTATTTAACCTATGAACATGAAACATCATAAACATTTTCATCTCACCCATGGAAAGTCGTTACACATGTCTAATAACTTTGTCTTTCATTTCGACAAAGTAATGCCCCTTTTCATTAAACTTTTACCTGCAACCTGACCTAGCTCATAACGTTATATAAGCACATGACAGCCTATAAAAGTGTTCTGTGGAATACCCTTCTAGTTATTTATTTAACATATGCAAAAGCCTATGTGATTATCAGCCCTTGATTCCATCATTGAATTATATACTATTGCTAAATTCACCTTCACACTGACCATATGTATAGCATAATTGTAAAAATACACCAATGTTAAAAATGAAAAATATTCTTTATATACCATGTGCCTTCAATACACAATTCAATGAAAAGCATGCACTTACATTGTAAACTGAAACATGTGGTATTGTGAAACGTTCGGGTGAACAGTTTATTAGATTTGTTATTTGGTTTGGACCATGTTTGTTCGAATATAGACATGCTAATGATCAATTGGTTTTGTTTGGCAATGTTTCTATGCAAAATAGTCACTCAGTTTTGTTTAACACATTCACAAATATAGTTGCCGGGTATAAAATATTTACAGAGAAAGTCTGTCAATATCATCATACTATAATATTGAGATTATGTCGAAACCACATGCCATTGAAGAATATCTTTGCTTTTTTACAATGGTGCAAATCGAAAGTTTGATGATGTGAGAACATGGCTTATTTTATTTAGAAATGATGTCACGTCTGCACTCTCTGGATAAATGGAACAATTTGTTTGACATTAAAAAAAAACACAAACAAAAAACTTTGAATAAAATTGCGTCATTAAAATTGCATCATACTTATCGGATATAAAGTGCACAATTTCAGCCATATAAGTATTCTTTCTGACATTATGTTCACGTAAATAATATTAAATTACTGTCATGTACTTGATGGCTGACATTGCTCATGCCTAAAGTATACATTTGGTTGAAAAAATCTCTTGACCATACCCATCTATTTTGGAGGATGTCTTTATATAAAGATGGCAGATCAATAGTCCTTAAATGTACAGCAGCTAACGGGTGTTACACGTGATGCAATAAGTACTGATAAAGGTGATCCTTTGAGAGCAACAAACACAATTCAGAGAATAAAGCAGCAGACTCGGTTTTATTGAGTCTGTTCATGAGAAGTAATGAAAGAAGCAACACTTCTCACGCCCCCTAGCACCGGCTTAAGCGGTATTCTACTTTAAAGCCACCTTTATTGGGCTCGTTGGTCCCAAAGGACCAGTAAAAAATAACACTACTGATTCGTAGCACGGGGAGATACAAAGGTTAACACAGGGTAGATACAAAGGCAATGTTGCAAAGAGGTTGAAAGACTGGCACAGCAGTCTTTGATTAAGTTCTTGGAAGTAGGAAATCTTTCTTCATCGAAAACAACTGATTTACAAGTAGTTTGAGAGTAATTTATGACTGCTGAAAGAAAACTTATATCTAGATACCGCTAAGGCAATAGGACAGAGCATCCTGAAAGACATGTTTTGAAAGACGGTAGTTAAATATTATTTAAAAAACAGGTTGTCTAATTGGGCACGCAGTCTATAGTAAAAACTAATGGTGAGATTTTCCAATCCAATCCACAATGAAGTAGGATGGGCATACAACAAGACGTTGAAATGACAACAAGCCGTTGTAATGAGACTGTTGTAATGAGACCCTGTAATAATTATCAACTGGATATCAGTTAATAACAAGCAAGGTTTTACGCAAGCGTAAAAAAGCTGCCGATAAGTTAATAAACGTGACTGTGGGCCTGTGAACTGATAGGAACGCAAACAATTGTTTGTATAATTAATGAAAATCTGAGAGTTATTAAGCTGAAATAAATGTTGCTGTCTATATCAAAAGCAATAACTACTTGTCGCCGCCTCATTATGTGGGGTTGAAGTTATTGTCGCCGCCTCATTAGGGGAGGGTTTGGAGTGAAAACAAGATTCGTTTCTTCTCTGTTTATCTGAATATATATTTATAACAATGTATGAGTCTAATGCATGATAATAATGACATGAATTTAATGAATAAAGACAATGTCTGAATGGAAATAACAATGATGAATGGAAATAGCATCTCAATTAATATAATCACCAGTAAAGTATTGTATAGAAAATAAATTCAGACATAATAACAGGCTGAATGTACAAGAAAGTTATAATTGAAAATAACAAAGGATCGCCATCTTGGAATTGAAATGTATATGAAAATTGACGAATTATTATAAACTAAATAACTCCTAAAATAACCATTTCCAGAGAAAAGTAATTAACACAATGATGGATACATGTCTCATAAACAAACATATAACTAACCTGAATATATATACTATCTTTTACAAAATAAATATAACAGAAGGCAAAAAGGGTATAGCTTCTGTTCTTTCTTTACCAACTGAGACGTTCAACTGCGCGCATGATTTTCCCGCCAGGTTAGTTGGGTCAATGGATGCGTCGATAGGTTTCACTGTGCAACTTGGCCAAGGTATTATTGATATAATCCTTAATGATAGTTAAAACAATTAACAACACATACTTGTTAACGTTCGGCTTGACAAACTTCATCATAATTTAATTTTCTGATATAATCATTCAAATATAAAGTGATAGAAAAATCAAAAATCATTGTAAGTGGCAGTGTGGATAATCAGATTTGCTTCTTTTTCTTTTTGGCATTATAAAAAAAAACGATGTAATGCTAAACTTTGTCGTTATATATTCATGGATTCAATAAATTTCATGGATCTTCATCCATCCATGAAAATACTTTTAAAGAATTGCACTTAATCCATTCCAATACTTGCGATTTCATTCAGTTGTACTTACGATTTCATTTTGCTCCGTAAACATCCCGGACACATACAGATCTCGGAAACATTGCCGCATTCTACATTGAGTAGACTAATCTACGAAAACGTCAAATCCACAGGCGAAACGGTAACCTCTGAACGTTCCAAAATATGTGTTGATACTAATCAAGTATTTTAGAAGAGTTCTCTAGGAATTCAAGTTGTAAAGCATGCTTATCGCCACTTACATGAGTCACAGTCTGTTTAACCAAAGACAGATACAAAACCTATATAAGTATCAGCTGCCTTCGGAAGCTGAATAATCCAGTGTATCATTACAACGGCTTGTTGTATGTCCATCATGTAGAGTTGTGGATTCAACTGGTCAGCTCTTGATGAGCAGTATTCCACATACATATGCAATTGCAACAGTACAACATTTGCATGCATACCACCACGTGCAAACAAGGACATCGGAAAGTCTTACATACTTTTAGAATAGGAATGGTACACCTTGGACTTTGTAATAATGCCTGTTATAACAGATGAAACATCTGTTCCTTTATAATTTCGGAATGTTATCAAAGTATCTTGCGAAACTTACTCTACACTGTAATTGCAGAAAGCATAGACTTCCCGGTATTGTAACATGGTGTGAATGCAGGTGAGTTAGTTGAAGCATGTATACTAGATTCAGAATGTTAACATGCGTCAAAATTCGGCAGATGAAAACGTAGTATTCTTTTAAAGATGTTAATATTATGATTGTCTCTTGCAATAGGTTTTAGACGTATATTATTTTCCAGGCTGAGTTTTCTTTAAAACTACGTTTACTTCTGAATTTCATTTTTCTCAACCCAAAACCGAAAATCACTTCTCTCGGTTCTGTTAATTGGCACATATTTGTTTGCAATAGTTTAATAAAAGAAATAATACAATGGCATTTACGTATGTAATTTGTGAGTTTGAGTTTAATTTTCAAAATCGTTTAAAATATCTTCAATCTATGCATTACAAATAAATGATATTCATGCAATTATTTTTTTTAACCTATTTTGTTTTTTGTTTTTTTGTGGGTTCACCCATTTTTTTCCCATATACACGAACATAATATGCTTAAAAAGGATAAAAACCTTCAGCTCCCTTTCATTTCAAAATTATTATTTTTTTAATAAATATTAGAATTGTCGTAAATTTTATTAGCAGATTTCAAGTTACTTCGGAAGTTTTTGTCTGTAATACATATTTATTAACATTTTTATAAACTACTTTGTTTTGTTATAAATACATATCCAAAACTATTTTATTTCATTCTTTATTTTTGTAGATATTTTCCAAAAATGTCAAGCTGTATAAACTTTGTTTATTCCAAACATTTTTCTCATGTACATTAATATAATAGAATGTTTAAAGAACATTCAACTCCCTTATATTGCAATAAAATTGTATTTTCAATAGTCCAGTTTTCGGCGGTTTTGGTTTAAATTTCGACATTCTGGTCCAAAAGAAATGGCATTTTCAAAAGGACTGTCTCTTCTGTAGCTCATGACACCTTTACATTTAAAGAAATACTACGAGCGACTTCTGTTTTTCTATATGTTAATCATAATTTAAAATGTCATAACTATTCCAAAAATCAACGACTTTAATTCATTTTGTGTTGCTTTCCCCCACAATTTCAGGATTATATGTTTTATTCATTCCAAATATTTGTTTTCATGAACATGTATATAACAGATAACTTAAGGACTTTTAATCTCCTTATATTGTAATGAGAATTATATTTTTAAAAGTAATTCCGATTTTAGGGATTTTGGTTCGAATTTGTAACTTCTGCCCCAAAATATCCCAGTTTTTCAAATCTCTGATCATTTGGATTTTTACTTTTATCTCCGGACATTTTTAGATGAATGAAAACATTTTAAACACTTCTATTTTGTTTAATTGGAAGTGTCAATATTTTTTAAATAATTATTCCAAAAATCAGCGATTTGTATGCTTTTTTTGATGATTTCCCCTCAAAATGGCAAGCTGTATACATTTTGTTCATTTAAAATATTATTTAAATTTATATGAATATAACAGACAACGTTCAGAAGCTTCAGCTCCCTAATATTGCAATGATAATAATATTAAACAAATTATTCCAGTTTTTAGCGATTTTTGTTCAAATTTGCATGTTTTTTTCCCAAAATACCGTTTCAGAAAAACTATCCTGGCTATTTCTTTTTTACTAAAATATATGTAAAAGGTGGTAGCATTTAAAATTTGCCAGCTGAGTTGGTACCGAGAAATTGAGTAGCCCATGGTCTAAATGGTTTCAATCAAGGATTAATCATCGGCTTCTTTCAACACAGCATTATCTGCACAGAATAAAAAAACCTTAAACCCTTATTGTCACTACTGCCACCAGGACGAAACTATTGTTCATATGTTGTGGATCTGCCCTTCAACTCAGACCTTTTTAACACAGATAAATACACTCGGCTCAAAAAATATAAATCTGAAGCTATCAGAGCATGTATTTTTAACATAGGTAAAGAACTGTAGAGCTACAAAATATCTTAGAAATTAAATATTACATATTTTCTTCAAAACGACTGAAAACAACGCTCTCTTTACTCGAATGATATACAGACTTTGTGAAGCACTCATCTTCCTATTAGATAATATTTTCGTCAGGTATGGTACCACCGTTAATAGACAAATTGTTGGTATCCCTATGGGTACGAACTGTGTACCACCTGTCGCAGATTTTTTTCATTTTGCTATGAAAGGGATTTCATGTTGAGTCTTTCACCAGATACCCAGGCAGATGTTATTGAAGCTTTTAATGACACCTCTCGGTATCTGGATGACATACTGAACATTGACAACCCTTTCTTTCCAACTATGGTTGATACTATTTATCCTAAAGAACTTCAGCTTAATAAAGCTAATATATCTGATAATAACGCTTATTTTCTTGATTTGAAACAGGTGAAACAGTTAGCAAAATCTATGAAAAGAGAGATGATTTTAATTTTGACATTGTTAATTACCCCCCCCCCCCCCCCCCCCCCCCCGAGCAACTTCTTATGGGGTATATGTGTTTCAACTTATTCGTTTTGCAAGAGCTTGTACTCGAGTGGAGGACTTTAATATTCGTAATCTTTGTATAACTAAAAAGCTACTCAATCAGGGTTACCGTTACCATAAACTTCGTAAAACCTTTGCAAAATTTTATTATCGTAACCCTGACCTTCTTTCCAAACATAAAAGTCATTTAAGGACTCTTCTGCGACAAGGACTATCACAACGTGACTTCTAAAAACAATCAACAATAACATGGATAAATATAGGCATAATCGGTATAAGAATCAAACAGGAAATGTAGCATTCACAAAACACAGTCAACCAAATACACGCATTCAAAACAATCAACAATAACATGGATAAATATAGGCATAATCGGTATAACAATCGTACAGGAAATGTTGCATTCACATAACACAGTCAACCAAAAACACGCATTCAAAACAATCAACAATAACATGGATAAATATAAGCATAATATGTATAAGAATCAAACAGGAAATGTAGCATTCACAGAACACAGTCAATCAAAAACACGCATTCAAAACAATCAACAATAACATGGATAAATATAGGCATAAAATGTATAACAATCAAAAGGGAAATGTAGCATTCACAGAACACAGTCAACCAAAAACACGCATTCAAAACAATCAACAATACGATGGATAAATATAGGCATAATAGGTATAACAATCGAACAGGAAATGTAGCATTCACAGAAAACAACAACAACATGGAAAAATATAGGCATAATAGGTATAACTATCAAAAGGGAAATGTAGCATTCACAGAACACAGTCAACCAAAAACACGCATTCAAAACAATCAACAATAACATGGATAAATATAGGCATAATAGGTATAACAATCGAACTGGAAATGTAGCATTCACAATACACAGTCAACCAAAAACACGCATTTAAAACAATCAATAATAACATGGATAAATATAGGCATAATAGGTATAAGAATTAAACAGGAAATGTAGCATTCACAGAACATAGTCAACCAAAATACGCATTCAAAACAATCAACAATAACCTAGATAAAAATAGGCATAATGATAACAATCAAACAGGACATGTAGCAATCACAGAACACAGTCAACCAAAAACACGCGTTCAAAACAATCAACAATAAGATGGATAAATATAGGCATAATAAGTATAACAATCAAACAGGAAATGTAGCAATCACAGAACACAGTCAACCAAAAACACGCGTTCAAAACAATCAACAATAAGATGGATAAATATAGGCATAATAGGTATAACAATTGAAAGGAAATGTAGCATTCACAGAACACAGTCAACCAAAAACACGCATTCAAAACAATCAACATTACGATGGATAAATATAGGCATAATAGGTATAACAATCGAACAGGAAATGTAGCATTCACAGAACACAGTCAACCAAAAACACGCATTCAAAACAATCAACAATACGATGGATAAATATAGGCATAATAGGTATAACAATCGAACAGGAAATGTAGCATTCACAGAAAACAACAACAACATGGAAAAATATAGGCATAATAGGTATAACTATCAAAAGGGAAATGTAGCATTCACAGAACACAGTCAACCAAAAACACGCATTCAAAACAATCAACAATAACATGGATAAATATAGGCATAATAGGTATAACAATCGAACTGGAAATGTAGCATTCACAATACACAGTCAACCAAAAACACGCATTTAAAACAATCAATAATAACATGGATAAATATAGGCATAATAGGTATAAGAATTAAACAGGAAATGTAGCATTCACAGAACATAGTCAACCAAAATACGCATTCAAAACAATCAACAATAACCTAGATAAAAATAGGCATAATGATAACAATCAAACAGGACATGTAGCAATCACAGAACACAGTCAACCAAAAACACGCGTTCAAAACAATCAACAATAAGATGGATAAATA